>JABYQO010000046.1:0-202452 GCA_022606155.1 Trametes elegans | reverse complement strand
CTCGCCGTGGGCCACACGAGAGTCTCCACGATGACGGAGGCGGAGGCTGGCAACCGGATCGTCTCCCAGAAGAGCTGCGTGCGGGGATCTAGACCTGCGCGCAGGCCGGACTGTTGGACTCTTGGGGAAAATACTGGACGGGGAGCACGTCCGTTGATGGCGCACATATGTACAGTCGACACCCTCTTAACCCATACCCATCGGGAAGGCCGGGTTTCTATGGGTTATTGGAGGTTATGGTTTAGAGGAGGAATGGTATATTAAGCGCCCGCGGGAACGTGACTTATACAACTAAGCGCCGAAGCACTCCATAACTACTGACGAGAAAAATACCGTGTAATCGTTGTGTCCTTTATCGCTCGCTGGGCGTCGAGACGAGTTTGCCGTGTGAAGCTTGCAAGTGCGGACTCCATCTTGCGGGCAGCTGTGTCATCCAACATCGACGAGAAGCGCAAGATGACTGATGCTGCTTGAAGGACTTCTGCGCGCGTTGGGGGCTTCTCAACGGCGAGCTCGCCAATGTCGTCACTAGCATCACCATTGTCACTGGCATTCCGAGCAACCTGGACAGCCTCGAAAATTTCCTCCTCGGAGACCTCGGAAAAGACCTCAGTTTTGACTTGTGGGTTGAGGAGAGAATTGATATCCATACGATTGGTGGTCTGGAGTGCGCCGGTCATAACCAGGCTGTCAAGTGCCTGTTTAACAGCTTTCTCCGCCTGGGAGATAGGAGCCTTGGGCCCGTGCTGGAGGAGGGAGGCGACAGGAATCATGGGTTTGGGTGAAGTGGGAGAAAGATGGTTGAAATAAGGCAAAATGCCCGCTTTGCGCCAGCAGTGCCAGATTGTCGCCACGTCGACCTCCTTCCACGCAGCGTCAGCAAGCCGCATAGCTTCCAGTTGGTTGATGTCATAGATATGAGCAGGAGTGACGCCGGAATCGTAACGGTTGATGGCACGTTCGATGAATTTCGCGCGATAGTGGGCCTTGAAACAGCGGATGATGCCTTGATCGTTAGGCTGGACATGTGCGGTAAGATTTGGCTCAAAAGACTCGACGCGAATGGCTTTGAGCATCTCTGGTGGAAGGTGTGCTGAGAAGTTGTCTTGAAGGAGTAAAACCTTGCACTTCTCTGCCACAAGCTTCTGATCCCAATCCTCGATCCACTCCCGATACAGCACTGTTGTTATTCACGCCTTCGCGTTGTACTGGTATTGGAAGCCAAGCTGCCTTGCTGTGCGACCCTCAAAAGCTCGTGGCTTCTGGTATTTCCCGATAACGAGGGGCGGGAGCCGGTCAGACCCAGTCGCATTTGTGGTAAACACGTAGGTCAAGCGGGTTTTCTTCCCTTTGACGCCAGCCGTTGATGCTCCTAAACAACACCCAACCGCCGACGTAGAGGGCCGAGCGCCTTTGTAGGGCGAGGCCGTCGCGAGATTCCGTGAAGGGTGCGCGGGCGTACCGCAAAAGGAGCGAAGCAGGAGGAGGTTAGAGTCGGGGTGCCCTGGCTAGAGGCAAGGCACAGTGTGGTGACGTGGCAAAGGCCGAGGGGGAACCGCAAGAGTCGCGGGTTTTCGCGAGTTGTATTTCGCAGTCTCGCGGAGTCGCGAGTCGCAGGTCGCAGTCGCAGTCGCAGTTCGCAGTAAGGTCGCAGGGAGTTCGCGGGCGCAGTGTAAGCTCAGTGTTGAGATCCCAAGAAGGGGAAGGGGGAATCTGCATTCACCGGCGCTTCGCCGTGTATTTTACAGGCCGAGTCCATAACTAAGTCCATCAATAAATAACACAGAAATTCCGCGGCCGCGGGGTCGCGCCCGCGAAGAGTTGTGGCCCGCGTCGCGATGTCCCACTATCACGGGACCGCGCCTCCGCGCCTGGAATCCGCGAGCGCCCGGAATTAGGCCCGCGATGGCCGGAGATACGTCCTCTGTCCTGCCCAAGTCCGTCCGTGGCCTATGTGCATCCGCGGGCGGTGCACGAGTTTGCGAAAGGAGCAGCGCGGCCGAGAAGGTTCGAGTAACACCCGCCACGAGGATACCGCGAGTCCGCTAAAGCGGCAAATCGGGGCCTAGCGAGGCCCTGGGCGCGTCATCTCCCCCCCACTGAAATCCCGACTGTCCTCAGTCGGCATCACTGATGCTGCCGATAATCGCGGGGGTATAAGTGCCACCCTGTAAACGGGGGAGTTGCACCGCGACTTCGAGATGCCTGCGATTGACCTGCACAACCTCTCCGACGTTGAAGAGGAGCTCAACGACCTCCGCAGGGAGGCGCACCACCTCGCGATGCACCAACTGGAGGAGCGCGTCACGAACCTGGAGGAGATGTGCCAAGCGCAGACCTATGATCGTCCGGACTGGTACCCGGCCGTGAAGGAGGTGATCTTCAGCCTGGTGAGTGCCTGTGGCCCTCGTCTGCGCGCCCATAGTATTGACCTCGCGCTCCTAGGAAGCCTGCTCCATTATCGCGCGCGGCGACCGCGGTGTCGCTGCCCTGGTGCGCCGCATAGAGAACGTCCTCGCGGCACAGACCGTCGACAATGGTCTGCGGCCGTACTTCCGCCGCCGCCTCTTCGCTGTCCACCGCGAAGCCGATCTGCGCACGCTGCGCGCTGCCCTGTCGCGTCTTGAACTACTCCGCGCTCGCGCACAAGCCATCCGCTATACCCTGACTCGCGCGGGACCGGTGTACGTCCTTCAAGGCACTAGGACCGACGAGGCCACATCCGCGGTCGACGCCCTGATCCGCGAGGCTCGCCGCGACCTGGGCGCGCTAGAGGCTGCCCCTGCTGCCCCAACCACTGAGACCGCCGAGTTGGAGGGGAGCCTCATTGCGTCCGTCGAAGGGACCGCTTGGTATGGGATGCCGGAGCTCACCGCCTTTGAGGACGGGATGTTCCCACCGGAGTGACTACCGAGGGCGCGCGGTGCGCGCAGGGCTGTCAGGGGAGCACTGTAGGAGCGCGAGGTAATTAGGGGAGGGGGGGGGGGGGGGGGCGGGTAGCGTAGCGCTCTAGAGTCGTAGTCGCGAGACAAGTCTTGGAATCGACGCGATAACAGACCGCGAGGTCGCGAGTAACCGGCACAAAGGCGCGAGGGTGGGGGGGGAAGGCCCTGCGGACGCGCTACATCAAAGCGCGGCCCTTGTTCGCGCCTTGGAGCACCCGCGCGAGCGCTGCGAACTCTCGCGCCGTCACGGGACCGCGTCATGGAGCAAGGAAGCAGGGCAGCCAGGCCACACGGAGAGGGCCCCCAATGGGCGCGCGGGGCCGTAGATTTCCTCTCGCACCGTCTGGGGTGCCGGGCGACATAGATGACGTTCTCGCAAGGCGATAGGTTGCGAAGACGCCGCGGTTTGCCCTACGCCCTGTTGCGAATTCTCTGTCGGCCAGCGCAGACGCGCCGCGATGGCCCCCGCATGGCAGGCGGACCTCTGCGTACCCTTGTGAGCGGTCTTTGTGGGTGCTCCACTGCTCAGCGCGTTCTTCGCGGGCGCCCCGTCGCCATTTTCGCCGATCTGCGGGCCGCGGTCCGCGGGGCCCGGGATCGCCGCTCTTGTAGTGCGCTCCCTGACTTCGCAGTGGCGTCCTGCTGACCCGGAGAGGCTGCCTCTTAGGCTCTGGCCTCCTCTCCTAAGTCTCTTTGGCCTCCTCGCGCTGCCACCCAAACGCTGTCCTCTGCTGCTCCTCGCTGCTCGCCTCCCCTCTGCCAACATGTCTGCTGCTGCCGCTCAAGCCCGCGCTGCCGCTCGCAAGCGGTTCTTCGACGTCATGGCCACCGAGCCCGGCCACCTCGCGGACCCCTCTGACTGGGAGGTGTTCGCTAAAGACGCCCTCGCGCAAGTGGTGAGTCGTGAGCGATCCCATCGCCTGCGAGCCCGCTGACAACCAGCTACAGGTCTTGTTCATCAACAACGGCGGCGACGACGCCGTCGCGGACGCCTTCGTCGACCAAGTCGTCGCGGCCACTGCGCACCTCGGCGAGCAGTATGGCGCCGGCGGCGAAGTCGACGAAGGGACCCCGTGGACCAACCCGCTGTACCGCGAGGGCTTCCAGCGCCACCGCGAGCTCGCGGCCGCCTCCGCCGCCGCTCCAGTTCCGCCGAGCCCTCCCAAACCAGCTCGCGCGACTCGTTCTCAGACGGGCGCGACCGCCAGCGCCTCCTCGACCCGCACGTCCTCGCGCGCCGCCGGCAAGATGTCCGCCGCGAAGGCCCCCGCCGCGAGCTCCGCCGCCAAGGGGAAAGGCAAGGCCAAGGCTTCCAGTGGCGCCAGCTCAAGCAGGGCGCCCTCTCCTCCTGCCGTCCCGCCGGTGAGGAAGAGGGCGCGGTCCACCGCGACGTTCCCGGTCTCTTATCCGCCGGGCGCCCGGATGCCCACCCACACGGTGAGTTTGGCTCCTTTCGCCCCTCGCGACTTGTACTGACGATCCTCCGCAGTGCCTCAAGTGCAACGGGAAGGAGGGGTGCGTGTTGCACGAGGGCATGTCCAAGTGCGACTCGTGCTTCTTCCTTCGCGCGGGTTGCTGGTACTCGGAGGCGCCCACCAAGCGTTCCTACGAGGCCTGGTACGACAAGCACCGGTTCTCGCGCGGTAAGCCCTTTTACTCGCGACCGCCCCCGCCCACTGACGCCTTTTTCGCACAGCCGATCGGGTCGACAGCTGGGCCATGTACGAGGTGTGCATGGCTCGCGGAGTCCGGATCTCCGACATCCCCAACGAGGTCCTCGCGGACGTCGGGGTCACCGCGCGCAGTGGCGAAACCGCCGACCAGCGCCCGCCGACCATTCCGCGTCCCGAGTCGTCGTCGCCAGCCGAAGAGTCCCCGCAAGAGTCCGAGGGTGAGGCCCGACCGCCGCTGCCGCCGAAGAACATACTCCGCGCCACGAACTTCCCACCGCGCTCTGCCGCGGGCTCGGGCACAAGCTCGCCACGCTCGCTGCGTAGCCAGCGCTCCACCAGCTCCTGGTTCGCGGGTGTTGTGGTAAGCCCGTGCCGCTTATTCCGCGATCGCCGCTGACGTCTTCGCCTGCTTCCCTAGATCCCGCCACGCTCGCGGATGGCTTCCGCGAGGACCTCCACTCGCGACTCGCCCACCGCCATGGAGGTCGACGAAGGCCCCCACGATGCGCCGCCTACCACTGGAGAAGAGGACAACGTGTCCGTGAGTGTGTCCGATATCTTCGGCGGTTCCGCCTCATCCTCATCGCGCTCCCCCGGGCACAGGGCCCCAGCGACCACCCGGTCTCGCGCGACGCTCCCATTGACTCGCCGGTCAGCGCGACTGGAACCTCCTCGCGCGATCCGCGGCGTTCGAGTCTCCGCCAGCCCGCCGCGTCCTCATCCTCCTTCAGCGGCATCGACCCTGCGGACCTCAGCGAGAACTTGGAGCGCCTCGGCGCGGCTGCGCCCTCGGCTCTGGACGCCAACCTCCGCGAGGCGCACACTGGCCTCGTCGTCTCGCTCTCGGTTGAGCAGCGGCAGCGCCTCCTCGACGCGGAGGTCCAGACTTTCCGCGAGGAGCTAGAGAAGCACCTGCGCTTCGACCTCCCAGTCGAGCAGGTCGCGGAGCCTTTCAGCTCGCGCCAGGCCGTCGTCGCCTACCATGCGTTGAAGTTCGAGCGCGACTGGTGCGCTGCCCGCGCCTTCGCGTACCGCGAGCTCTTCGAGGTCACCTCGCGGCGCATGCAGGCACTCCTCGAGACCGACTGGCAGGGCGCGGACGTTGCCCAGGGGTCGCGAGGCTCGTAGCGAGCTTGTGAATGTCGCGGGCCGGTAAGTCGCGGACGGTCTTCTCGGTTTTGTGGCCTGTCATGTCTTCTTGGTCCCCTCGCGTTGCGCGCCCCTCGCGAGTCTGTAAAAATTAGCACGTCGCGGACTGTTTTCTGTACTTGTATCATAAGGCGAGAAATGCACGTCCTTGTCCTGAGTCTTAGAGAGTGGATTGAGCGGATCGCGGTGCAATTAAACGAAGGTGGGATTATAACGGAATAGAGACCGGCGAAAACAGTGATAAATGAAGGTTTAAGTGTTTATAATCTGCGGTAAGATAAAGGGAGGGGAGTGGAACGGTAGAGTATATGGGGTATGCAAGGGGCGCGGTCCGCGCTTGTGCACTGAGTGTCTGCTACTCTTCCGCGGACTCGCTACTGTCCGAGTCGCTATCGCCCTCGTCCTGGCGCGCATCCTGTACCACTTCTGGCTCGGGGTCATCTGTGCCATCGTCGAAGGACTCGGTGAGTTCCGCGAGCCGCTTACTCGAGATGTCCGCGAAGTTCGCGGGCAGCGGGATTGACTTGCGTGCGAGGTAGGGGATGAGGCGGAAGGCCGCGATCGCGCGGTGTAGCACCGAGCCGTCTAGCTCGCAGAGGACATAGGCACCCCCGCGGTTGCGCGAGACCACAACTAGCGGACCAGTATAGCGAGGTCGCATCTTGCGATTCAGCGACTTCTCGATCTGCGTGTGCCGCATGAGTACCAGTGCTCCTGGTTCAAAGTCGTAGTCGCGGATGGTGTGTGCATGGTCCCTCTCGAACTTCCTCGCGACTTCTAACCGTGTGTGGTAGACTCGCGAGTTTAGCTTCGTGAGTTGATCCTGCCTTTTCTGGAGCTCGAGCGCACGCCGCGCGAGAAGGTCCTCGTCGAAATCAGGCCCTCCGGTGGCGGCGAGAGGTAGGTCGACTCCGCGATATCCATTGGCAAGACTGGATGGCAGCCCGTAACCGCGAAGTACAGCGAACACCCCATGCGCTTGCGGACTGTGACTCTCTCCGCCCAAAACGCGTAGTGCGCGTGCCGCGACCATTTCCGCTGATCGCCGCCTGCTGCCTTGAAGAGTACCTGCCGCGTATCGAAGTGCGAGCGCTCCGCGATGCCGTTCGCCTTTGAGTTGTACGGGCTGATCTTGATGTGGTGGAGGTTGAAGCGCTCTTGTAGCCCGCGAACCGCGCTCAGGAAGCGGAACCGTTGTCGGTGACCAGCTCTACTATTGCACCCCACCGGCAGAGCAGATCCTGAAACAGGAAGTCGCCCAGGGTTTTGTCGTTCTCGACGCGGAGCATCCGCCACTCAGGCCACGCGGAAACCGAGCACCTCGCGACGACGATGAGGTTGAATCCGCCCGAGGCGGGCATCTTCATGGTGTCAATGTACCACTTAACGCAGAGTCCGCCCGGTTTCGCCACCACCGGCGGAATGAGGACCTTGCAGTGCTGTCGCGTCTGGCAAATATGACACGTCTGCACGTACCAAGTCGCGTCTTCGCCGAGCGTCGGCCACCAGAAACGTTCCGCGATGTGTTGCAGAGTAGCGTAGCGTCCGCGGTGTCCGAGCTCGTCGTGTGCCGCGCGTAGAATGTCCAACCGCTTCCCTCGCCAGACCACCAACTTGTGTGCTCCCTGCGAATCCTTCTTCCAGACGCGGTCGCCGTCGCGGAAGAATCCTTGCGCGTACTTGATGAAGGTCGCGTAGTTGGTCTCCTTGACACTTCAGGTTGCTGCAGCGTCCTCAGCCATTCCGCGACCTGCTGTAGCTGCTTGTCCGCCTTCCGCGCGTGTTCCGAGTATGGCATCTTGACCTCGCCATCCGGCTCCTGGATACCCGCTCATCCTCTGACGCGAAGCGTACTCTTGCTCTTGCTTTGGCTCGCTGTTCGCGCTCGCTACTTGCCTCCTCTCCTTCTCGCACATCCTCCCCCCCACTGAGATTGTGACCGTCCTCGGTCGCATCCGCGAGCGCGAACAGGTGGATAGGATCGCGAGTTGCTCGTCGGGCAGAAGAAGGCCGCGGAAGCAGGTGGTGCAGGAAGCCGTGTATCCAGTCTATCCAATCCTCGAACTCGTCTGGGTCTTCCTCGCTGTCGTCTCCGGGTTGCGCGGGTCGCCGCGAGAGTCCATCCGGTCCATGTGAGGTGCCTGGGACGTGCACGAGATTGAAGTGGAAGGTGAGTATTGCAAGGATCCAGTGGTTGATGCTTGCGCTAGGCACAAGGTCGGGGTTCTTCAGCATTCCGCGGATGTACCGCGCGTCGACCTCCATGACCAAGTTGCGGATTCCGATGAGGTAGAGCTTGGTTGCCTGTAGCGCGCGGAAGAGGCCGTAGAGCTTGAGCTTGGGTTGCAAGAACCGCGCCTCGCGGTCGTTGAGGGTGATGGACCCGAAGCAGTTGTAGAAACATCTCCGCAGGTCTTCTTTGTCGCACTGACAGAGGTGGTAGCCCACCGTGATGTAAGACGTGTCTACCGCGAGGATGACCGGTGCAGGCGACTCGTAGTTAATCACGCGCAAGGCTGACGACTCCAGGAGAGCCTTCTTGAGGTCCTTCATCGCCGCAATCTGCGCCTCGCCGAACTCGAAGGGGACGTCCTTGCGTGTGAGATGCACTAGTGCGTTGGCTCGCCTCGCAAAGTTGCGGATGAAGATGCGCAGCACGCCGATCATACCCAGAAAGCGCGGACCTCCGATAGATCCTTGCAAGGCCCCCAGTTCTTGATCGCTAAACTCGCGAGTCATTGGGGAGACGTCCCTCTGGGGTGCAGCGGTGTCCGACCACCATAATTCGCAAGCGCACAGGACAGACTTAGTGCCGAGAAGGTCCCGCCCGCGTACTTCATTCACTGCACAACGCGGTTGATGTTCTGGAAGTGCTCCCAGACGAAACATCAGATGCCGGGGTTCTCGCAGAGGTCTGGTACACTCCGCTCTCATCGCGGTAGTCGGTCTCGGGTCCCTTGCAGGGCACGTCGTCGATGTAGGGGATGGTGAGCTCGGGGATTTCCAACCGCAGGATATAGGTGACGTTCTCATGAAAGATAGAAACGGAATTTGACCATCCCATTGGCAACGTACAGTGATGCAGGGCTCCAAAGGGGGTCTGGAAGGTTGTGAGATATCGCAAGAACTCCGCGATGAGCCGCTCATTGTAGCCGACGTAGAGATCAAAGATAGCGCCGCAAGGTCGACCGCCAAACTGTTCCGCGAGGTAGTCGGGGTTGGTGGGACACCAGAGTGTTGGATGGTTACGCGGTTCAGCGGCTCGAGGCTGTGGACTATGCGCAGCAACTTGCCGTCCTTCTTGAGCACGCAAAACCACCGCGAGCGGTAGGAGGAGTTGGAGGGTTCGTAGACACCCACCGCAATCTTCTTCTTGAGCATCACGCAAACCTCCTTGTAGAGGCCCGGCGGAATAGGGATGTTCTTCTCCACCCAGGGTGTGTGCGGCAGCACCGGAAACTCGACTGGAGGAAAGTACTCGGGCTTGAAGCAGCCACACTCCGCGTCACTCCAGGCGAACATGTCGTTATGCAGACTGATAAAGTGGTGGAGTAGCTTGCGTTCCTCTGGCCAGAGGAAGTCGCCGCCGTGCGCCCGGTCCATCGCGAGCTGTCATTCCGCGGTGTACCTTCCTGTCGGGACGAACAGAGGGGGTCGCGGAGTAAGTCGCGGCATATTCGCGAGGGGATCGCCCGTGATGTTGCGCTCGATGCGGAACTTTTCCGGGCAAGTCCCCAGCACCGCGCGGACCTTCTGTGCGACAGGCTTGTACTTCTTCTTGGCCTGGATGAAGGTGCTGACTGCCTCTTCTTGCTCCACCTCCGCGTACGCTGATTCCGTGGGCGAGTCGTCCGCGAGTCGCGAGCCCACGGCTGACTGCCAGAGTAGCCGTGTGCCGTCTTCTGTGCGAAAGGCTAGAGTGCTCGCCGCGAGAGGTGAAGCTCGCGGTTGGGTATAGAACTTGCCGGGTTGGGCCGGCGACATTCGCGCTTCAGCGCGAGCGGGGTATCGAGAAGCAGAGGCAGAGAGAGAGAGGCTAGGAGATAGGGATGGGGCCAGTTCGCTTTCTGGGTTTTTGCGGAAACTTTTCGAGACAGTTGCAAGGGAAATCGAATTGCAGACAGAGAGATAAAGGGCAGAGAGAGAGAGAGACTGGTCTGAGATGGCGGTATAGGCGCAGATGCTCGGTACGCGGCCGTCCCACTCTAGGAGCACCGCGATTTCTTCGCTATCGCAGTCAAGCAGACTCGGTACGCGCGGGGAGGTGGGGAGGTCGGTCATGAAATCGAGCTTTTCCTCGCGGATTGGTGGGGATGGTCGTGATTTGGCCAGTATTCGGGCAGCGGATAGTGATGGTCTGCTCCTCGTTCGCGAAGTTCTTCACCACACTCTTGGTCAAGACATTGAAGGGCCACCCGAGTAGCATGTCGTACGCGGCGTTGTGGATGATGTGGACCTGGAGGTAAAGCACAATGTCCGCGACGCAAAAGGGCACATTCCGCACCAGGCCTAGTGACTTGTCGACTTCTCCATTTGTGGACTGCATGTTGAGACGAATTGTGGGGTCGTACGCCAGCCCTAGCACATGACAGACGTTCTCGGACATCGCGATGATCATGCAACCCGGGTCCACAATCGCCTCGACGTATTCTTTGTTGTCAACCAGGCCCACGATCGACCGCAGTGCATGAGACTCGCGAGCTACGCCGAGAGGAGCGGGTTCCGCGGAAGGGGCAACGCTACACAGGTACGCCTCGTATAAGTCCGGGACGACCAGACCACCAGGCTCTAGCGGCTGACCACTGCAGGAGACGTCCTCCGCGAGGTATTCCGCGTAGTCGTCCACTCCCACGTAGCCCACAGACCGCTGCGCGTTCGGAATGCGCTTAGGCGTGACCGCCTCGCGGTACTTCGTGCATAGCTCAGGTGAGATAGAGAGGAGCTCCTCGGGGGACAGTGTGATGACCGGTGCCTTCATGGTGCGCGCAAAGATAGCCTCCGCAATCTTCGGGTCGTAGATTGGTACTTGGTTCTTGTAGGCCCCCTCGCGATCCGCGTCTTTGGCCTTTGGCGGTGGCGCTGCAAAGTTCCGCGCCGTCGGAGGCGCGTACACCGCGTTGCGAGCCTTGGCGAAAGGGTGCTTGGGTCCGGCCGACGCGGGGTGGTCCTCCTGCCGCCGGAACGGTGTAGGGGAGCGGTTCTCCACGCGCGACTCACTAGAGCCCGCGTTCGCCGTCTTGACCGTAGCGTCCTGCACTACCCGCCCTGGTCCTCGCTCGTCATGCTGCGCTGCGTTCGGCTCGGGGGGTCCTCGGGAGGAGCCGCGAGGTGGGAATGCCTGGGAGGGCCTCGACGGTCCTGCGGAAGGCTCGCGAGATCGCGGTGCCTGTTCGCGACCTTGGCTCGGTTCACGTCGCGGGTAGGAGGGGGTCTGGAAGCGGGCCTGACCAGGACGGCGGTCTGAAGAGCGACCTCGGTTTTGCCGCGGGGGAGACGGAAGTCGCGCGCGAGGGCCGCGGAAGGGCGGTATCTCCACACTGTCAAATCGGCCAAAACTCTGCCGCAATGCGAAGATCTCGTGTTCGAGGTGCGCTATGCGGTCCGCGGCGTCCAACTGGTACGAGGCCACTGTTGGGTAGTCTGGTGAGACCGAGAGAACCATCTGCGCAGCCTGCCCTGCGGGAGGCGGCGCGAGCAAAGAGTTGGGGTAGCGGCGGTGCCACTCGTAGACCCTGTCGCGCATTGTCACACCCTCGAAGCCTGGCAGGTAGCGAGGGACAAAACTGCCATTGGGCAGGACGACGCGGCCATCTGGGGCCCGCGATATACGTCCGGCGCGCACATCTTCCTCGATGAAGGGGCAGTTGCACATGAGACAGCCTGGGTTCCCGCAGTAGTGGCAGAAGTTTCTGCTCTCCTGCTGATAGCGCTGTCCTGCTGGCGGATAGTTGGGCTGGAACCGCTGCTGGAAACCCGCTGCGTTCTGCTGGGGAGGAGGTCCGCGGTTCGCAGCGTTCGCGAGAGGGTTAGCGCCCCCTTCGCCCACAGTCTGTGCCAAAAGCCGGAGCAACGGCCCTAGATCCTCGACCTTGACCGTTGCGGAGTTGGAGCCTCCTGCCGCAGGCGATGTCGCTGACCTCGCGGCCGGTGTCGCGAGAGTTCCATGAAGCACAAACGCGGCCGCGTCGTAGACCTCCTTGGCGGGATATGGGTCGTCGGGGTAGTGGTCCGGGTTCTTCAGCTGCAGGCGCTGCGATACCTGTTCCAGCAATGGCACCCGAATACCGCGAATAAAGTAGCGAGACTGCTCTGACTCTGAGAGGTGGTTGCGGCCGATGAGATAGGTAGTCATCGCGAGGAACTCGCGGTAGTAACTGGACAGTTCGCCGATGCTCGTGATGGGGCTGGCCGCTCTGGCTGCAACGAGTGCCTCGATGTCTGCGACGGAGAATTTGCGCGCTTCGCCCGCGCCCGGGTAGAGTGCAAGGATATCCGCCTTGAAGTCCTCGTAGGTCTTGTCGCCCGCTGTGTAGGAGGGCAGACTCTCGCAGAGCTCGCTGTCATTGATGGGGAGGTACCGCGTGACCCACCGCTTCTTCGCGGCATCGGTCTCGATGCCCGCGATGTCGAAGAGCGTCTCGAGATCTTGGAAGAAGCGACGGAGGGTGCGCGGTTGCGCGGGATCAAAGACAGGTGCGCTTGAATGTCGCGGAGCTGGCATCTGTGAGGCGTCTGTTAGGACGTGTGCCATGGGCAGACCGATGGACAAGGGCGGGGTTCCGCAGGATGACCGGCGGAGTTCTGGCCACGACACGGGAATGGTGGGGACTTGGCAAAACTATTGGTAACGCCCTGAGCGATCTCGTCGGGTGTCCCCTACTTACTAGAGTTCACCGACGCGAGGCGGAAGACCGAAGGTGTCCAACGGATGTCCGAGACGGGAGTCCGAGGAATGAGGTGTATTGCGAGTAGAGTACCGGGGGGCGTAGAGTACGGGAAGCAACAAGCAGAGAGTAAGGAACAAGTATCTGAACTGAGGCAAAGGCTACTACCAGCGCGCCTTATATACTAAGCGAGCCTAACATATAAGGAAGGGGGCTTGCGTCACGGGCATCGGAACTCCGGTGAGTCCGAGGTCCCTTGACGCAAGCCAAGAGAATGGAAGTTCTACTAGGAACTGCATGATGCCAGCGCAAGGAAGAGTCGAGAGCGTCCTAAATGTGGAAGTCCGGAAGTCCTAACGGAACTCCTTCGCGATCGCTCCGGAATTCCGGCACGGATCGTGACAGCGTCGCTCAGCAGGGTAAGCATGTGCGTGGGGAGGCTCGTCATTGCAGTCCGCCATTGTGGGGGGGCTATGTTCGCGCGAAACGGGAGGTTCTGGTTGCGTTGAACGCGGGGGAGAAGACAGCGTACTCTGCGTAGGGGACACGTCGACTGGAGAGAGGTTTGTGTGGGGAATCCGCGGACTAGCGAGCGGGGTGGAGAAGAATGAGAAGGAGTCTTCCGCCGTGATGGGGGAAGGAAGGGGTGGCTGTTGTTGCTGTTGCAAGGGAGGGTCCGCTGGCGAGGCTACTATCCGCAGAGCAGTCTCATGGATCCAGTCACAGCACGAGGGATCTTCTTCAACAAGGATGCGGCTACGCTCGAGAAGTGTGAGGACTGGGTCGAGTACTGCAGCGAGTTGTTTGCGGTTCAGGTAGTTCGCGAGTTGGCGGTACATCTGGGTGAACTTTCCAACGATGAATTCTTCTGCAAGAGACGGTTGTATCGAGCGGGAACGTGCTCGGGGAGGAATCGCGAATAGAGACGGCGCGGCAGCCGTCTAGCTAGGAGGAAGCCAACTGTGAGATGGTTGCTCACCCCCCTGTGGTGGTCACCAAAATGATGCTCCTAAACAACACCCAACTGCCGATGTAGAGGGCCGAGCGCCTTTGTAGGGCGAGGCCGTTGCGAGGTTCCGTGAGGTGTGCGCGGGTGTACCGCAAAAGGAGCGAAACAGGAGGAGGTTAGAGTCGGGGTGCCCTGGCTAGAGGCAAGGCGCGGGTGACGTGGCAAAGGCCGAGGGGAAACGCAAGAGTCGTGGGTTTCATGAGGATGTTTTCGCAGGCTCGCGGAGTCGCGGGTCGCAGGTCGCAGTTGTAGTCGCAGTTTGCGGTAAAATCGTCAGAAGTTCGCGGGCGTGGTGTAAGCTCAGTGTTGAGATCCTGAGAAGGGGGAAGGGGGAATCTGAATTGCTCGGCGCTTCGCAGTGTATTTTACAGGCCGAGTCCATAACTAAGTCCATCAATAAATAACACAGAAAGTCCGCGACCGCAGGGTCTCGCCCGCGAGGAGTCTGGGCCCACGTCGCGATGTCCCACTATCACGGGACCGCGCCTCCACGCCCCGAATCCGCGAGCGCCCGGAATCAGGCCCGCAATAGCCGGAGATACGCCCTCCGTCCTGCCCAAGTCCGCCCGTGGCCTGTGCGCATCCGCAGGCAGCGCGCGAGCCTGCGACAGGAGCAATGCGGCAGGCAAGGGCCCGCAACTCAAGTAGCGGCCACCACAAGGATACTGCGAGCCCGCTAAGGCAGCAAATTGGGGCCTAGCGAGGCCCTGGGCGCGTCACCGGGGTAACAGGATGATCACCGGGGTTTTTACATGCAGGGAAAGATTCTTCATCAAATGTCACATCGCGAGACACGACGATAGAGCCGGTGGCCGGGTTCCAAAACTTGTACCCCTTTGAACCGGCTTCATACCCCACAAAGGTCATCTCGACAGCCTTCTTGTCGAGCTTTCCAGCGCGCTCTGACTTCTGCACATGAACATATGCTTTGCACCCAAAAACGCGGAAGTAGGACACATCAGGGATGGTCCCATCCCAGACCGTAATGGGGCAGCGCCATTTAAGGCGACGCATGGGCTGACGATTGTAGATATGGACGGCTGCTTCCATAGCAAGCTGCCAGAAACCGTGGCTGAGTCCAGCTTGGTGAAGCATAGACATGGCCTTCTCGACGATGGTACGGTTCTAGCGTTCTGCGTGTCCATTCTGCTGAGGCGACATGGGCATAGTCTTATGGTGCTCAATCCCATGTTTGCGAAGATGATCGGTGAATTCCTTCGAGGTGTATTCCCCCCCGCAATCAGAACGGACTCGCTTGATCTTCTTGCCAGTCTGGTTCTCAGCCCACGCCTTGTAGTCGTCAAACACACGGAAAGCATCAGACTTGTGCTTAAGGTAATAGGCACGAGCGAGACCGGAGTAATCGTCAATAAAACCAGCGAAGTATGAGTAACCGTTGATCGAGTGGGTATGCATGGGGCCATCCAGATCAGTGTGGACAAGCTCAAGGGGCTCAGTCGCACGCTTCTCTGAAGGAGGGAAGGAAGAGCGATGGGATTTGCCAAAGGCGCATCCGTCGCATGGTTCACCATCTGCAGGATTGATAGCATCAACACCCTTTACGTTCAAAGGAAGCTTAGAAAGAGCCTCCTTGCCTGCATGTCTGAAGCGACGATGCCAGGTCTTATAGATGCGAACGTTCAGGTCGAGCTTAAGACTGTCCGCAATCTCGAGTATACACTCATAGAGATTGGTGCACGGGTTGTGATGTGCCTCCAGGATTTTATGTCCTGTGATTGTAATCGTAGCACCATGAGCAACAGAGCCCTTAGGCAGCCTGTTGAAGATGGTCATCTTCCCGTCTCCTTGGAAGATGGAATAACCTTGCCGCTCAATGGTACCAGTGGAGAAGAGTCGCGACACTGCTTTAGGGACATAGCAGACATTAGGTAGCGTTATCTTCCACTTGACACCATCAATGTACATCTCAGCTTTAATGGTACCCTCGCCAACACCAAGTACAGAGCTCCCGCTTCCAGCAGTGCTGAAGACAACGGGGTCAGTATACTTGTGATATGTAGCAAAATCTGCGAGGTTCCAGGTGACATGCTGAGAGGCTCCTGAATCCATAAGCCAACGAGTAGGAATCACGCCAGCGGCATTAGCCGCACGATAGAAAGAAGCGTGCATTGAGGCATCCTCAGAGGAGGAGGTGCCTGCGGATTCGACTACAAGTACATTGGCAGCGGGAGCGACGATCTGAGTGGTATTGGTAGTGTCCTTTTCCTTCCCCTTGTCCTTCTTCTTCCCACCATTGCCCTTGCCTTTGGGACGTAGTTCGGGGTGTTTCTTGTAGCAAGTGGACTCGTGGTGAGTCGCACTACCACAGTGGGTGCAAGGACCCTTCGGCTTAGGCTGCGTCTTGGAGACGTGGGAGGCGGACTGTCCGGACTTGCGCATGGACTCCTCAGCAAGGGACTTCACGAGGATGACATCGACGGTGAGATTCTCAAGTTCCGTCGTCGCCATAAGCGCAGAGATCATGGAGCGGTAGGACTCCAGGACCTTGGACAGGAGGATGAGGGCCTGGATCATCTCCTCGAGCTTGATCCCATTGGAGGAGATCTCGCGGAGGCGGGTAACAATCTTGCTTGACTGGTCCTGAATGGACTTCTGGTCCGACATGCGGCCTTCGCTAATGAGGGCTTCAAAGAGGCCCCAGACGTGCACGCTGTTCGGTTTCCCAAACTTGGCTTGCAGCGCGTCCCACATCTGCTTGGCAGTAGCAGTTGCGCCATCAGTGGATGCAGCGGAATCCAGGATGTAGTGGAAGCTAGGCGCGGTTCGTATGTAGATGAGGCCAGCAGCCTTGTTGTTTTGCTTCCTCCACTCCTTTGTGGCTTCCGCATTAGCAGCGGCAGGTGGAGAGCCTGAGATGGCATCCCAGCAGTCGGCAAACATGAGGTAACCCTTCATCTTCGCGGCCCAGTCTGCATACTGAGCGGCGGAAGAGAGAGCAGGAACAGATTCTGGTTTGATGTCCCCCATGACGAGGAGAACAAACTCGGGGGAATCGGTGAAGTCTTCGCCGAAGTCTAGATCGAATGGAGTTGGAGAGGGCGAGCGCAAAGAGACTTCAGAATCTGGGAGAGGAACAGTTGTAGGAGACGGGGGAGCAGACTGAGGGAGCGGAACACGATGTGCGACTTGATCCGGGTGAGTAGGAACAGCCCAATCAGGAATGCGCCTTGGTCAAGTATTACGATTTGGGCAGGGCTGTACAAAGCACGGATAATAGAGGCTGCGATCCTGGTAGTAGTGGTAGTCTTCCTCTTCGGCTGGGTCGTATACGTGGTTTAGACCAGAACAGTCGTTGAGGCCATGGGAGGAGTCAGAAGAAGAGCCGTTAAGGTCTGCGTCAACTTCCTCCTCAGAATCTAGGACCAGGGGTTCCGCAGTAGTGGGCTCCAAAGTGGTTCAGGGAAGCGCGATGATTGACTTGCTGTGTGCATGGAAAGAGAGATATGAACACCTGTTCAGGTGCATAAGGAATCCAGGCAGCCGATATGCCCGAAGACCCAGGTAGAAGTCGCCAACTGTGCCCAAGAAAGCTAGTAGGTACGTATGGCTATCTGACGCAAAAAGCTATAGTAAGGAGGGTCCAAACGGTTGTCCTCCGGTCCAAAGCTCAGAGTGAGCCCAGCTATGACAACTGGCAGCTGCAAGTGCAGGGCCTGGTCGAAGTATATGTGAAGAAAGGCCGGACTACACAAGGCCTGTGTAGCTAGGTGCGTGCGAGTACGTAGGGCTAGTAAAAGCACTCAGGGCTGCGTCATGAGCGCAGAAATGTCCCCCTGGTAGCAGTGTCGGCGGGCACAGTCAAGAGGTTAGGAAGATGGAGGAGGGTGTGCACAAACCAGCAAGGCCGACGAAGCAAGGGTGCGCGCGCGGTGTCGACGATAAGGAGCAACCGGTTAGAGCTCAGGGCTCATAACCTGATGAACTCTGAACCTAGAAGGCTGTAAGCCACACAACGAGAGGTCTTCAGTCTGTGAGAGAATGACTATGATTGCATAGTACTGTACCTGTAAGCCACACAACGAGAGGCTACAAGTACTAGTAAGTAAACATGTAGGAACGCATAGGTAATATGGGACTTACTCTTCAGTCTGTGAGAGAATGACTGAAGAGCAGGAGCCTGCAGAGTCCTCCTTATATACTACTGAGGGAGGACGATGAATAAGCATAGAGAAGAGATCATATGACTGTCCAAAGAATGCTGACTGAGTGAGGAGGTACGCTGACTGAGCGAAGGTAGGACAATGAGTAAGAACGAGGCATGTGATGTCCATGGATGAGTAACACTAAGCTCCAGACAGGTCTAAAATAGTCAGGAGCATCGTAGAACGTACCAGAACCATAGGTAGGGATGGCAGGATGCCAAGTAAGTACAGAACAAAAGAATGTACGTATATGGTAGGTAGGAAAGTCCATGCCGGCGTATCATAGACGCACGGCCACTAACACTGCCACTCCCGGTCCGGCACAGCCGTAGACACGGAAGTTCAACACTGTAATCTACGCATGTAGCTACCTGAACTACTGACAAGAGAAGTAATCAGTGATTGACGTGTCCTGCATGTCCTGCTGGATCTCCAAGGACAGCTGCCATGTGAGACTTGCCAGGACCCTCCTCGAGCTTGCATGCAGTGACAGAGTCAACTGTCCCTACATACTGTGCCTGTAATCTGGCCTCGTAGTCTACAGCCTCCGCCAGAGCATCAATGACAATTTGCTCATCAACCAGGTTGGCCTCAGTGACCAAACAAGCTTCACCTTCGGGGCTGATGGGCTCTTGGGTGGCAAGAGAGGCCTGTAAGCGCTCCCTACGGGATGAAACCTGGTGTTCAGGGTGCTGGAATTCTTCTCTCAACTGAGTGAGTGTGGGGGGCATGGGGGGGTAAGTGCACAATCGGAACGGCAGACTTGGTTGGACATTGCACTCGGGATTCCCCATATTTGATACTAAAGTAACCAAAACACAAATTATGTGTGGCATACCTGCACGGGGCATAGGCAGGGCAGAGCCCCCATGCACAAAATCAATGAGAATGTATGGGTTTTTTTTGGGCTTGGGTATGGGGTAAGGGATACAACAGGATCATGGGTTATGCGGTCGATTTCCCCCTGTACCAACTCGGGAACACCGTAAACCTGTGGGTTATCACAGGTTATGGGTTATCACAGGTATGGGTTAAGACGGTGTCGAATGTATGGCAGCTTACATGGAAGCAGAAGCATACGAGGCTGGAACTCATTGGCGCTCAAGGCGCACCCCAGAGCCCACAGTCTCGTCCATCTACTGGCACTCTCCAGGATCTCAGCAAAGTTATGCAAGCATTGCCACCCCTGTGGATATCGACCTTGGTCACGGGACTCCTGTTACTGGCATTGCGATAGCGGTGGGCCAGAATCCGGAGACGACAAAGGTACCCCGGACCACCGCCGTGGCCCATCCTCGGGAACATCCTGACCTCTAGGCGAGTATGGCTGCAGCTCACGGAATACTCGAAGACGTACGGTACGTGAAGGCCAGTATGATCCCGAAAGCTTGAGCTAAACAGCTGTATGCTCCACTGGAAGGCCCGACCTACTCCCTGCGCGTACTGGGCACCCCGATCTTAGTGCTCAATGACGCGGTTGCTGCGCGCGGTCTCCTCGAGGACAAGTCCGTGCTGTACGCAAACAGGAACCTGCCGAAGATGATTGAGTTGTGAGTGGATTGGTAAAAGTGCACTCAAGAGGCAGTCTGACCACAAATCGTACCCATCTTCACTCGCAATCATTGCGGTCGAGTCTTAGGTGCGGTATGGACCGCGGGGTGGTCTGGGAGCACGATCTGGCGCGACTCCGAGAAGCACGGAAGCTGCTGCGTACCATCCTCCAACCGCGTCAACTGGAGGAGTACCACGGTGTGATTGACCACCACATCTCGATTCTACTCCGGAACCTGCTGCGCGATCCAGACAACTTTGTGCAGCATCTACACAGGTTAGCCGCACAGCTGCTTCCTGTGTCTGGATGTTCAGCACCGAGGTTTGGGCTGCAGCGTGACCGGTGGCGTAGCGATACAGATGTCGCATGGGTACGTCGTCCGTGACGGGGAGGATCCGTACCTGAAGCAAGCCGACGAGTTCGTCGAGAACCTCGCGGACGCTGGCCTCCCGGGGCGCTGGGCGGTCGATTTCCTGCCTTTCTGTGAGCACCTACCATTGCTGACGTGTGCCCAAGAGGACTCACCCGCTGTTATAGTGGCCTGGTTTCCGGCCTTCCTCCCAGGTATGGGGTTCAAGAGGAAGGCTCGCCGCTGGAACGAGCATTACACCTCCCTCGCAGACGAAGGCCACCGGATGGTCCAGGAGGACATCGTACGTTGACATGCCGATAATAAAATAACATCAGGCTACATATTTTTAAACGATGCTACTGCAGGCACAGGGAAGAGCGGCGCCATCCTTGACTTACAAAGCGCTCGTCGAGACCGGGCCGGCTAATTATGCTGAAGACATCGTCAAGTTCACAGCAACCCAAGTATACACCGGTGCGCCTCACCTCATGTTTGGCATCGCCCCGCCGCTGAAAGTCTGATGCCCATGTATGTCCAGGTGGCGCTGATACGGTGATTAGCACTGGAAGCTCTGCTTCGAGCGCAGCGGGCTGATGGGGCTACGTGTCCAACGTATTGTGCTGGGCTTCTAGGGCTTTTCCACGCTCGCATCGTTCATTCTTTTGATGCTCGAAAACCCCGATGTGCAAATTCGGGCACAGAAAGAGATTGACCGAGTGGTAGGCTCGGATCGGTTGCCGTCGTACGAGGACCGGGAGGACCTACCGTACACCAACGCAATATTGACAGAAGTGCTCCGCTTCCGTCCTCCAATCAACATAGGTGCGTCCATTCGAGAAGCGGCGGCGCATGCCACGACCCGCTTAACCAGATGAGGGTCTTCAGTGACGCGGACGCCGTCCCAAGACGACGAGCATAATGGATACATTATTGAAAAGGACACCGTTGTGTTTGTCAACTTCTGGTACGACCTAAGCTAGTCTGTAGCCTAGCGCATGTCGCTGATCGTCAGCAGGGCAATGTTGCACGATGAAGCACTTTACCCTGAGCCACACGCTTTCAAACCCGAACGGTGGTTGCAAGAGGGCGGCCAAGATACAAACGCATCCCCCCTCGACATTGTGTTCGGGTTTGGTCACCGGTGCGTTCCCACCCCCGCCCATCGGACGCCATGTCCATAGTTTGCCATTCCTTTGTAGTTACTCATCCCGGTCTTCTCATCGTATGATTTGCCCTGGTCGATACCTGGCGCAACAGTTGGTGTTCACCGCAATGGCGAGAATCTTGGCGTTGTTCCGCAGCTCCCACGCACAGTATATCGACGGCACACTTATGGGACTCCGGGGAGAGTATTCGGAGGGCGGTATTGTGTACGTCTACACATCCCTTAGTCGAGGGTGGTCGAACATCCGCACTTGCTGACGAGGTCTGCCATGGACAGGTACCCGCTGCCGTTCAAGTGTACAATCGAGCCGCGCTCGGAGGCTTCGCTGGAGATCTTGGAGACAATTGCGGATATGCATGCGCAGGTATAGCATAGCCATCGCAATGACCGCCGATGTGGGACCAGGAACGACTGGACGGGCACTGGAGGAATTGATTGATTTCCAGCTACCGTCGAATGATGTTTGGACAGTTGTACCGAGACTCCGATGTCAACCATTGCTCACCTGAAAGCGTCGTATGTACGTACTACATGGGGTCCGGGTAGCACTTGAATCAACGCTGTACCTAAGGGTACCGGTTTCAAGTAATAAACTGCGGTTCATCGCGCTTTAAGGGCCCCGAATGGGAAGAGAACCTCTGATGCTCATAATCCAAAAGGTGTGTGTTCTGGAGAGTGATTTTGTAAATCGACAATCAGTCTGGGCGGTATGTTGTGATACGATCAGTACTATGCTGGAGAGACGCCGTAGTGGGGGAGTCAGCTTGGCAGATTGGCTCAGGACTCGCGGACGGGCAGAGCGCTGCACCATTTGATGAGCATCCATGGTTGTGTTGTGGGCGAAGAATCTCGTCTGGGGTTGTCGGAGGTGATGGTAGAGAATTCAAGGGCTAGGCGGGCTGAGACCCGCGGCCTGACCGTGGCGAGGACGGACCGCGGTTTCGGAATGGGAACCGGCGGCAACGAGGCGTGTTCTTCAGCTGGCCGCCGTCTGCGCAGTGCGTACTTGCACAGAAAGTCACCTTCCCCCGCCCGGCATCGCCATCTGCGCCCCGCTTTCCTTGGCCTCGTCCTCCTGCCGTCCCAGCTTGTCCTCTTTACGCATTGTCTCTGAAGCCGACAGTATCTGGACAACCTTCACGGGCGGCAGGCACGGCGATGCGCCTCTTTGGCCTCCTCCATTTCTCCGTCTTCGCGCTGCTGTGGGCGCACGGCTCGGTTCCGGATGTCTCAGCGAAGGTGTTAGACTATTCGCCACAGGTGAGCACACCCGTACTCCTCCGCGGGGAATGAGCACCTCCCTTTGCAATTCGCTCACCGTACCTGGCCGTGTACCCCAGGGTTTCTTCTTTGATTGGTATGGAGATCAGAGTCCTCCCATCCCGACGGCAGGTACGCGTTCTTGTCTCCTTGTCTATTTTGTCCGCATTCCCGGCTCTCGATTGATCCCGCCGGGCATGCCTAGCGCAATGCGACACCTTGCACATTACCTGGGGTCGCCGGACAGCCACTGGGTGAGCTATCCGCACGTCCGGCGCGCGTGCCATTCTGATTGCTCACGGCCTTGGCCAGTCCCAATCCTGTTGCCCCATACTTCCTTCAAATCTACACGTCGTGAGTGGTATATGCTCGACCGTGGACGATAACTCAGCTTACATTGATCGTCAAGAACATTCATTGTGCCGTTCGTGATCCCCGCTGGAGATGATCAAGCGCTGTCATATGTAGGTCTCTTAAATGGCGTACACAGCATGATTGTCTGACCGGGGTGTTTGGTGGTTGTGGGTAGGATTGGGTCGTACCCTTTGTCCCTGGAACTCAGGTATGTGACTATGCGGAAGGTGAGAATGCTACCCTGACAGCCCTTCACACAGTTCCAAATGTGTATGGTGCGTCCTTCGCCATTGCATCCGTCAACCCGCGCCTTGCTCTCCACCATCATCCACACATTGACACTATCTTAGGTGGCTAGTAATGGAGTATCAGGGGGGTGTCAGAACATGTACACGGTGTACCAACGGCCAAACTACACCTTGGATAACCCGCCATCATGCTTCAACCTAACCTACCCCCACGCGCCGTTGGGTGTGAAGGCATCTCTCGAAGACGGCTCATGGTCTCAATTCGGATGGGTTGACCAGGTCGGTCGGTCTGCGACTACACTAGAATCCAATCCTCACGAACTAGGACACAGTGTTCCGAATTGTCACTCACACCAACGAACGGGACGCCCCCTTACACATACTCTGTAAGCTTCAGAAACATCATCGCAGTGACGTCCAGTAGGTGATATATCCTGCAGATCGCGCCAGCTCTGCATCCCCCTTTCAACTACACGTCGGATAACATGGACACTTTCAACTGGACTGTCTCCCTAGTGCGTTCAAGACAACTTCGCGACTGTTGCGTATGCTAACCACTTTGCAGATGTATGGTATGCCCTTCTTTGTGACCGTCACCGATGCCAACGGCGTCGGGTGGACGAACGGTCCACTGCATCCAACCGGTGCAGGGTCAACGTCATGTCTAGATCTCAACACTGCCCTCCATGGTTCAATGTATGCACGGTCCCGCTCCTTCATCACTGCTCAAGGCTCACAATTGCCTCTCCAGATCGGGACGGTCATCGGGTGTCTCCACAGGCGGCGCAATTGGAATCGCTATTGGAACTCTCGTTCTGGGCGGCGTCATCGGCCTCCTGGGAACCTACACCTTCTTCCGATGGCAGAGGAAACGGTACTCGCCCGTCACACCGTTAGAGTTCCAGCCAAAATTCACCGAGCCCGGGGGCACGCCCACGCTAAGCCTACACCCGCCCTCGAGCGCATCCACCACGTACGGGCCGAGCACCTCTCCCCGCCACCAGCACCAACCCTCGGACGAACACGGGCTCCTGGGTGCAATGCCATCTCCCCCGCAGGATGCGACCTTCTCCCGCATGGAGTCGCTATCTGACGACCGCCCGCCTCTCTCTCCCTCACATCAGCACTCGCGGAGCAATGCGAGCTCTACGGACCCCACGAGTCCCACGAGTATGCTCTCACCACATGGCCCGCTTGGCCACGCCTCCTACGGCAACTCACACGTCTACGTCGTTCACCACGACGGGGGCCGCCCGCCGCCCGTAACGGTGTTCACATCGGACGGGACGGAGGTCGTCGAGCTCCCGCCACAGTACGAGACGGCTGCAGGGTCATCCCGCCCGCCTCCGGGCCCTGGTCCGATGGACTCGCGCCCACTGCCTATATCGCCCGATGGGCGCCAGCGGCGGGTACCACGAATCCTGCCGCCGAAACCGACGATGGTCACGACGAACGCGGACCCCTCACCATCCCCGTCGTCATCGTCGTAGTCCCTGCGCGCTCCCGCCCCCTTCGTGCGAAGGGGTGGGCAAATGCGATGTATCACTGCCTCGAGCGCGGCTGCTTCATGTCTTGTAACGTATCGCACGTATATCCACGAGTGACAGTCCCACCCTCTGCTACTATTCCCCCTCGGTTTCCTCTTCGCCTGATATATCACGGACCCTCGTTGCTACATACATACACTACTGTTCTTTGCCCTTCGTCGTCGTCTGTCCGAGGCCTATTGTCTCCGCCCCCCATCCCCCATACCATCTACCACATTCGTTCACGCACCCCGCCCCTGCTGCGTCACGCCCGTTCCCATTTCTTTTCACAGGCCTTCTCTTGCGCTATTCGCTTCGACCAAGTGTACTCTACAGGACTGATCGTATCGCCATGGACGTACATATCGCCGTTCGCGCTCAGACCCAGACTCAGACTCAGAAGTCACCGACAGCTGACAAACACGCCTATGGGCGCGGGCCGCCACCCGTCGCGCGCGCTCAGCCGCCGCCACCCCGTAGGCAGCGGGGGCGGTTGTTCTGACGGTTCCGCGCCCGCGCGCTCGTCCGCCATGGGTGTGTCGTCGTCCGAGGTGCCGGGGGTGTTGCGGGAGAGCGCCAGGAGCGTGGCGAGCCGGTCGTCCATGACGTCCAGCGCGGCATCCTCCCAGGCTTGTGGGCTCGGCGCGGGGGGCTGCTGACTGAGGACGGACAGCGCGGTCGCGAGCTTTGGGCGTTCGGCGCTCAGGGCTTGCAGGAGCGCATTTGCCCTGTCGGGGGACGTGTCAGGAGACCGCGAGAAGGGCGGTGCGAGGAACGACGTACGCTTTCGAACTTTGCGTGCCGACCCCGGAAGAGCCGGGGCCTAACGCAGCGACGACACGGACGATCGCGCGCTCGCGGATGTCCTCCAGCGTGTCCCGGTCGTCACCCGACTCGCCGCTCGCGCAGTTGTCGATGAGCCATTTCGCCCATGAGGCGAGGCAAATGTCGTAGGTCGGGTCTCCTTTCGGTTCTTCTGCTACAAGCGGAACTGCCTCAGAGCCGAAACCGGGGCCCGACGGAACAGGGTGCGCAAGGTGTACGCCGATGGCGGAGACGATGTGAAGCGGGAGTGTTGGATGCAAGGACTGTAGGTGGGAGAGAAGGGGCGACCAGATTAGGAGCGTCGAGCGCGGAAGTGCCAGAGTCGCCTCGCCAGGGATCACTCTCTTCCTGCAGTCATTGCGGTCAGTGAGCCAAGACTGACTACGACAGTACAGGCGCATACGCACTTCTTGGACAGCGGCACAAGCATGCCCTTCTGTAGGAGCGCCTCACACAGGCGGTCAAGCGCCCACTTTTCGCGCGCGTCCTCCGAGTCGCCATCGCCGTCGCCGTCGTCCGCGTCGTCCGCGTCGTCGTCCCAGCCGACGCCACCGACAGCGGACGCGGACGCGACCTTGGCCTCCGCGATCCAACGCTCGACCTCGCGCGTAACCTTCGCGATCTCCGCGCGGTACTGCACGCGCAGCGTCGCGTCGCGCGTCGTGGCCTTCAGGAGTGTTTTGTACTGCTTCAGGAGGGGTTCGAGCGGGCGGAGCGGAGGGGCGACTGCGGCAGAAGGTGTGGATGGGTTCAGGGTGGGGAGGAAGTAGTTGTGCAGGAGCCATGCCATTGCCTAGCGTTTGACGGTGATTGAACATTGGGGCATGGCACGGGCATATGTTTGGGTACGCACCTCCCGCGCGGCGTCGCGGAGTGCCTCCAGGCTGGGCAGATCTTCGTGCGTAGCGGCGTGGCGCAGTTCTACGAGCCACGCGGGGAGGCCGAGCTGCTGCGCGATGCTGTTGATGGAACGGGCGTATGCGCCGAGCTGGAGAGGGTCCACTAGGCCGTTCACGAGCCGGATGACTGCCGAGGCATAGCTCATGCGCAGGGAAAGGTACGAGGACGAGTTCGCGGCTGTCCCGTCTTGCAGTATCACGGAGAGTATGGCGTGCGCAGACTCGAGAGCGTGGGGAGGGGGATACTCGCTCTCCACGCTGCTAACTACTTCGCTCAGAATTACACTCGATGGAGAGAAATGCTGAACGCACCCTGTTCAACGCGAGCCGTTTCGCGTCCAAATCATTTTCGTCCGCGTATATCCACCCGCATACCTGCTCGAGCTCGGCCAGATCCTGCCATGGGACACGACGCGGAAGGCGCATTTTGGGAATGTGAGGAATCAGACAGGTTCAAGCTGCGAAAGCGTGCACAAATTCGCGCCACGTGCGCGTGCAAGTACGAAATGGCGTTCCCGATGTTCTCGGACTCCGCGTCTCCACCATCCGACCAGGCATGACTTACACAAGATATCGTCGTGTCACAAATCAGGTCATAGCATTCAACGGTCTATCAAGGCATCCTTTGGCTTGAATCATATCTTAGAGCAACCTACTGGCGGGACCATACTCGTCGGCCCGCATCGACTGTTCTCCGCCGGACTATCTCATGAGCGGCGAGCGTTAGCCTCGAACTCGATGAGTGCTCTCCGATTGCCGCCGTAGGACATCACCGCTGGTACATTTTGTATTGTGACCATGAGATATACTACCCGTTGGTGACCGTTGTGAAACAGCTCGAGGAAACCCTCTCCAAACGGAGATGCGTTGCGCTCAAGTTGCGCCCCATTTCCTTACGGGTGCCTCAAGCATGACCCTGATGCAAGCCTATCTAGAACGCTTGCAAGTCTTGCATGTGTGATCCGTCGCTCATCCAAGTCCGCGGACCGCCGTGGTACAGTGGACATTAAAAGCATGCAGCCCCTCGGAACAAGCAGACAGCTCAGACAAACCCACCCATTGCAGCGAGGGCGAAGCTACCGCTCCAAGACTGACAACTTCCGACCATGTCCTCCAAGCAACTAATTCTTGTGCGTAACATGTCTGCCAATACCTCGCCTTCGACATGAATAGTCACCCACTCTGTACATATTGCCTTCAGGTGACCGGGATCAACGGGTTTCTCGGCTCGCACATCGTGGATCAACTAGTCAAGGATGGATACCGCGTCCGAGGGTGTGTTATTTGTTTTCAACATGCTGCAGTAACTGTTTGTGAATGACAATACTCATGTAGCACTGTTCGGTCGCACAAGGTGGCCTCCGCTCGAGAGAGTAATGTCGCGTACGGTGGGGATGTCGACGTCGTCGCCATTGACGACCTTGCCTACGGGGATTTCTCTGAGGCGCTTCAGGGTATGCTCTTCGCACACTCACAATACGTTATATCCTCACACATTTCCAGGGGTCCATGCCGTCATCCATCCTGCGGCTCCTATCTTTGGCAAGGAAGCTATTGAGACTGCATTGACGGTATAGGTCGCGTTGTTGTAGATTCTGATCTAGGCTAATGGATCCCGTGCTGTAGGCCACAGTCGAGGGCGCTGTCAATATCCTGCGCCAAACAGAGAAAGCTGGCATCAAACGTTTCATTCTCATGAGCAGCCTCATCACGGTCAGAATGCCCGACGATCCTTTTCCAATGTGGAACGAGACCGGTACGTCCGCCACTCTGCACTGCACTCCCTGCCGAACTGCTCACAACGTCGCCCAGAATGGCTGGAGGTCACAAGGGAGAAGGCCCTAGCAAGTCATGACCCTGTCGTTGAGTACGCGACCGCGAAGGTGCTTGCGGAGAAAGCCGTCTGGGCGTTTGCTGATACGCATCCGAACATCGACGTTACCACCCGTAAGCCTCACTACATGGCACATTATCTCCCATCTCACGCACGCAACCTAACTCCCGTTTACAGTCAACCCGCCCTTCTTCATCGGCCCTTTCGCCCATAAATACCGCTTCACCGACGCGCTCCTCTCTGAGCTCAGCACAAACCTCCTCCTGTACCAACTCTTCCAGCCGGGCGGAAGGCCCTTCAGTCGTTCCTTACTCTCGATCGACGTGCGCGACAGCGCGCGGGCGCTCGTCAACGCCCTCACCTCGCCCACCGACGTCGGCCGCAAGCGCCTCCTCATTCTCTCGCACGCTGTCGGCTGGAAAGAGGTGGCCGAATTTGTTGCCGAGGCCCGCCCGGAGCTCAAGGATCGCCTCTCGAAGCCGGTGCTGAACGGCGAGTACCCGCCCACGCCGCCGAATCCGGTAAATAACACGCGTACGGTCGAGCTGTTGGAGCTCGGCGAGCTTATCGACTGGAAGACGTCGGTGCTGGCGGCTGTTGACGCGGTGGTCGAGCAGGAGAAGAGGTTCGCGCAGGAGGGGAAGGCGTTTTATTAGTGCCCGAGGGCCGACTTGCTTCATTTGCTAGAGGTAGTAACGACCCTGGCCGTAAACCCAGGCGAGGCACCCCAGTGTACTAGACGAGCAAAGGAAAACGATGGGAAAGCGATGGTGTCGCCGCAGTGGTATCTATTTCTGTCTGCTATCTTGGGTTGGACAAGAGCTGCACGAGTCAGACGTGGGGAGGGGGGTGGACTGCGTAGCACCGGACGTCCGGTGCCCCAGAGAGCTGCGGGCACCGGTTGCAGAGTCGTTACGCGTTGGAAGGGCGCTCAGGCTCTTGCAAGCAATCATCGCGCCCATGCTCATGTTGGAACCTCATGGTATGGTTGGTTGTAACAAGAACATGTACGAGATCGTGTGGCAGTAGCATGTCACGACTCTCACTATTCGTTCGAAGACGAGCATCCGTGGCCGAGGCAATGGATATACGACATCGATATTCATTCGCCTTCGGCGAGCGTTACCACTTCAAAGCTGTGCAAGCGTCCAATGTGAGAGGTGAGTTTAAGTTCAGTCACTCATCGTAGCGAGAGTGCTGCGTCGCAGCTGGCACAAGCGCGGACCTACATTGCCGAACATACTAGGGAACCGCCGTAGCATGCGGACGGTACCGCCTCAGAAGGCTGCGGCTCGCGAAGCGATGGGAGGTCGGGTATGAACTAGCTGTTTGCGAATGCGAACGCTCAGTCTACATATAGGCAGCGAGTATTTAGGAACGGACTCCTGCGCTCTCCACTCACACACACCACCTCTATCGCCCATCCGCCCCGAGCCAGGGCAATCTGTCTCGGTCGTATCAGCCTTCCCAGTCAATCTGCCATCATGAGCTTGGACGCGCGGGGTATCATCTCAATCGTCGTGATTGTCATGTACATACCCATCCTCATCGCGGGCACGCTTCTCTCCTTCCGCAATGGGTTCGCAAGACACGCAGGGTGGATATTCCTGGTCATCCTGTCCATCAGTAAGTCTAGCGTCGTCGTTGCGGAGTAGCGACTGATGCATCCGCGCAGTTCGACTTGTCGGTGCGATCACACACATTCTGTCCGAGCAGGATGCGACGAACGTCACGGCGAGGACCATATATGGGATTATGGAGGCGGCTGGGTTGTCACCGTTACTCATGGCTACCCTTGGTTTCATGAGGACGACGTGAGCACTCTCACTGGACTGCTATAATTTTAGGGTACTAACCATGGATTTGCAGTATACAATATGGATTGGATGAAAAGCAGCTTGTGAGCAGGGGACTCAGGCTGGGGGGAATCGTAGCCTTGGTCGGCCTCGTTCTCGGGATCGTCGCAGGCACCCAGATCGGGAGCGCGTCAAAACAAAGCGATCTGGACAGCGCGAATACCCTCCGACACGCCAGCTCAATCCTCTACGTTGCGGCACTTGGAGTCGCCTTCTTGATCACAGCGTACTGCTGGATGAACAGACATGTGATCTACAAGTACAGAAAGCGGGTACGTGGATCCACTATAGTGGCATTCTGACATGAACGAATGTAGCTGACTAGGCCATTGTGAAGTTACTCACCGGGATCTCGCTCTCACTTCCCTTCTTGCTTGTCCGCGTCGTCTATGGCGTCCTCTCTTCGTTCGCGCCGTCTCCGTTCACAATCAGAAACGGACAGGTCGTACCACTTACGTTCACCGATTCCGGATTGGCCAAGTTCAGCAGCGGGTCGTCGGACTGGGGCATCTATCTCGCTATGTCGGTCTTGACGGAGTATATTGCGATCTTGATCTACGCCGCCGTAGGAATCGCCACGCCGTTGGGCAGGGACCAGGAGGTGTACCAGTTGAAGGAAACAGAGCAAGGCTTTTCGGCATCGTCCAGTCCAGCTTATGCGCCAATGACAACACAGCAACCTCGATACGAATATGCACAACCCAACTACGTTGTATATACAAGAAGCGGGTGAGGCTGAGGGTTGTAGGTTTGGCAGCAACGAGTTCGAGTGAACGGTGTATACCTTGATGCATATCCTGTGCTGCCAACATTGAATAAAAAGCAACGTGGGCGAAGGGTATTGAAAGACAACAAGAGGTCAATTGAGAGATGTACGAGCTACATAGTCAAGCACGTTCCACGCCACCTGCGTATGTTCGCAAGGTGAACTGGAAGGCGCTCCGGCTTAATTGAGCTCGGCGTCGCTGATCTGCCCTCGTCCACGGGTACCCCAGGTCACTTGTAGCAAGACAGAGACAGAGAGTTGCTCGGTGCAGAGGCACCGAGCGATGGTGAGGGTCGATGATGAGAGAGAAAAAGCGCAAGCGCTGGCGACGAGGACGCGGAAGGCCGCGCGGTCGGCCGTTGCCGGAGATGCACACGCGTACCCGATATGGCAAGGAGAGATGTAGTATATAAGTTGAGCAGCGGAGGGCCGAGAGGTGGTGGATGTCGTCATCGATGCTAACACGCTTGAGAGCACTCGTCCACCATCTCAACCACGCAAAGATGTCCACCGTGCACAACACCAACGTCGCCTGCTGCACCGTCCCCCCTGCAAAGTCCAACTATGTCCCCAAGGGCAAGTACAAGCCCTACGCGGGGTTCAGCAAGGTACGTGAGAGAGCCCAGTGGCGCGATCGACGATTGTACGATGTCAACCAATCAACAGGTCTATGTGACCGGCCCCGATACTCCTGGAAAAATTGCCCTGGTATGCGTCTACGACATCTTCGGGTAAGTCAGAAGAGCCTTCAATCTCGATTGCCATGTCCTGAAGTGAGCATCAGTTTCAAGCCGCAGACCCAGCAAGGGGCGGACATCCTCGCGGACAAGCTGGGCGCCCAGGTTCTCATGCCGGACTTCTTCGAGCCCGCGCAGCCGTGGTCCATCGACCACTTCCCGCCCAAGACGGATGAGGAGAAGGCCAAGCTGCAGGCCTTCTTCGGCGGCCCGGCCAAGCCCCAGGACAACGTCGGCAAACTGCTCAACGTTGGAAAGGCCCTCAAGGCGGAGGGTGCCGGTTGGGTCGGTACCTTTGGGTTCTGCTGGGGTACGTGCATGATGAGGGTGCCGAAGATATTCTTCGCACGTTTTGACTCTCCTTCGCTAGGCGGCAAAGTGACCATCCTCGCTGGGTCCGCCGACTCTACGCCTTTCGATGCCGTGGCCGCTGTTCATCCCGCGTGGGTATGATCTAACTGCCATTGCGACCCTGAGCGCTGACTAGCTTACCAGCATGCTCAACCATGACGACGTCAATGAGCTCAAGGTCCCCCTTGGTCTGTACCCGAGCAAGGACGAATCTGCGGATGAGGTGAGCTTCCCTCCCATCATGCCGTGCATAGTGCACTGCTGATCGCATGCATATCAGTCGAAGCAGATCCTCGAGATCGTTTCCAAGAAGCCCATCGCTGACAAGAGCGACTATAAACTGTTTGACTCGTAGGTCACCTTTGGCATGTCGGCGCTGCTATGTCTGACGCCTGTGGTCAGGTTCCACGGCTTCGCGGCTGCTCGTGCCAACCTCGACGATCCTGAGAACAAGAAGCAGTGAGTATCAGCGTCATCATGACTCCAGCGGTAGCACCTACTGACGCACTTGAAGATACGAGGAGCTCTACTCTCGGCTCATCACTTACTTCACCAAGGCGAGCGGCACAGAGGTGCATCGATTGTGACGAGATGAAGTCGAGCTGGCTCCAGCGCAACATCTCAGCGAGTAGTAGTATGTTGTCCATAACACACAAGGAGGAATCAATGCTGTATTTGTAGAAGTACACCAAGAAGAGAGTGCCGGAGATACCAGATACAGGCAAAGTACAACAAACCCCGAGTTTGACTATCAAATTTTGTCCGTGGACATCAGCGTGTGGCACCTGTCAATGCAGGCTGTTCAGGATACCCTCTGGAAGTTCATCGTCAACCTTGACCATCCAGAATGGTCCTGCAGAGGGAGTAAGCATATGCGAGTACTTATGCCATTATGAGCTTCTCACCAGCTGGGTCATCTGAACAAACCGACGTCAGTCTTGCGTGAACATTGTATCAGGAAAAGATCGACATACCACGTTCATGGTGAGCACCTGTCCATATTCCTGCAATACCGGCAGCACTACAAGCATGCCCTACCTGTACGCCTTCTGCGCTGTGATGTGGGGAGTACGTGTCAAATACTGCACAAGGAAAGAGATCATGAGACACACCTCCACTGCATCCGCCCATCATACGTAGTAACCTGCGCAGGAGTGACGCATCGTCAACGAGGCTCGCAACTCTCGCGCGCTCCGGCACCACTCACAAACTGCCAGCGCACGGCGCCGTCGGCGAGCGTGCCGACGTTGCCGCGGATCGTCGCGACGCTCGCGTGCGGCCCGTGCGAGCGGCCCTCGAAGTAGAGCGTCGGGAACGCGCCGTGTGCGCCGTCCGCCGCGGGCGGGTGCAGCGGGAGCACGTGCGGGATCTGGCTCGCGTCCGCGAAGTACTCGCGCTCGGGGATGAGCGCGAGGTGCAGCTCGACCGGCCGGAGCGCCTCGTCGAACGGCGCATCGAAGAACGAGGGGTGGTGCGGCCCCCGGGCGGGTGGCTGTACTGGTGTAAGACGTCAGCGGGGGAGAGGGGCGAGGTGGGTGCATACGAGGGCTCACGTTGAACACTAGGGGAGCAGGAGCGAGTGCTCGTGAAGGTTTGTGTCTACCAGATACGCTGAGCGCACTCACTGTACAAGTCCCTGACGGAGGAATTCGAGCGTTATGAAGACTGTACGTGACAACATGAGTCAGGCGATTCAGCAGGACGTACCGGTAGTCCATGAAGCACACAAACCGCCGCCACTTGCCGGTCACGCCCGCCCAGTCGTGCACCGGCCGCCCGGCCGCACCGACCGCAGAGTTAGGGCGGAGGGCCTCGAGGGTGAACAGCGGCTTGTGGTAGAATCCCAAGCACGAGTGAGGGATATCGCGCAGCTTGAGCGCGACGACGTTCATGATGTGCTCGACGTGTTCCCAGTTCACCACGAGGGTGCGCCTGGGCTTCTTCGCGTCGCGCGACGCGCCGCTCGCGCCGTAGAGCCAGTGTTCCAGGTTGTCGCCGCGGTTCACCGACAGCGCGTCCCCCCAATCCGCGTCGTCGTCGTCGTCGTCGTCGTCGTCATCCTCCGAACCCGAGTCCGGGTCCGAGCCGCATCTGGCGCCCGAACCCGACGCAGGCTTCTTCTTCCCGGCGTCGACGCCGGGCGTGGGGACGACGCGGTACGGGCCCCAGAGCGTGCCGGGCGCGTACCGGCGCATGTCGTACACGAAGCAGCGGCTCGCCCTGCGCAGCTCCGCCATGCGCGCGCGGCCCTCCGCGGACGCGTCGGTCTCGTGCGCGAGCGCGACGGCCGCGCGGAGCCGGCACCGCAGCTGGTGCGCCTCCGCGACGAGCGCGTCCGCGGCGGCGTCGGCGTCGACGCGCGTGTCGCGGCCCTTCATCGGCCGCAGCTCGCGCTTGGGCGCGAGCGGCGCGGGGCTCGCGCCCGTGAGCGGCGGCTGGACGGGGCGGTCGAGCACGCGCGTCTGGCGCAGGACGCGCTCGAGCCAGCGCAGGTTCTCGGACGGGGAGGGGTCGGGTGCGGACCCGACGGGCGAGTCCGTGCCGTCGGGCCCGGGTGCGTCGATATTGAGATCGGTGACGGGGAGCGCGGTGTCTACGGCGGCGAGGAACGTGCTGAACGCGCGATGGAGGAGCGCCGCGTCGCCATCCCCAGAGGCGGCGATGATCTCCGCCTCCGTCCGCCGCTGCAGCTCCAGCCGCCAGTGCAGGCCTGCAGGAGCATCGTCGCCTGCGACAGCGTGCGGCGTTGCGGGGTCGAGCGGGAGACCAATGCCGGGGTGGGGCGCTGGGACGGGTACGGCCTTGCGTAGGTCGTCGAAGGGACGGCCGAGGTAGAGCTCGCGCCAGAGGAACTGGTCTTCGGGGTCGTACACGAGCTTGCGCGCGAAGCTGCACGTCTGGGCGTACCTCTGTGTTCCACCCAACGTGCACAGCGCATGTGTGAACTACGAGCGAAGAGTATGGGGGGATGTAAGGGACGCACCGATATGTCGCGCGGGTCGCTGAAGAGGAGCACACGCTCGATGACCTCCGCCGGCAGTGAGTGTAGCGTTGGCTTGTCTCGAAAGCCGCGTTCGCAGCGTACTGTCGTCTCCAAGGACGAGTCTCCCATAGCGATTTCGCTGCTGCCCATCGTGGACGGCATTCAAGGAGGCACCAGCCACTGGCACTGCTACCTACACTCACGCGCACGCACCCGCAATGGGCGTAGGCTATCTCCGACTGACCAAGCATGTCGTAACAGTAAAGCGCAGTGAGAAAGCGCACACTCGGTGGCAGATGCCGGGTCAATCTTAGATCTTGTGTACTCAAATAGGCAGGTCCAGTGTTGTATGTTTGCCGTCGTTTGCTAGTGGTTGAGAGACCTCGAAGATAATTCACCAAGAGAACAACGATGAATTGAACAGGTTTCGCAACGATAACACGAGGGAGAATACGTAGAAAGAACGCAGGATGCTACTCTACCAAAGACCGAACATACGACCGAACATGAGTGATATAAACGGGATGTAGAGAAGAGTCAACAAGAAAAGACAGCGATCCACGGCTGTGAGTCTGCCGTAAAACCCCACCTGCGCCTTAGATGCGGAGACTGTCGGCGGCACGATGCGGGAGAGGTCCGCCTGGTAGTCCGCGCGCACAGAGCAAGTAGTGATTGAAAAGTCAGAGCCGCCATGGCTAAGCCCGTCTCTGGAGCGTCCGCTGAGTATTCCCCTAGAAATACGAACTGTTGGCCGTAGAGGGAACCGCGCAGTGGCGATAAAGCCAGGTTCAGCAGAGAGACCAGCCGGTGCACGAGTGCAGCCCGAGATATCCGGGGAGTGGTTGTCAGTTGTCGCTGAGTTCGAAGCCCCGCTGGTCGAGGGTATGTTGGACGCGAGCGATCGACCACGACTCATGGAACGAGAGCGAGACCTAGAACGCAGAGTGATTTTGGACGGCGGTTGCTCTAGGTCCTTGAGTCCGACAAGCCTCCCCCTCGTGTATTCAGCGGGCTGGTCTTGACGGGAGCCCTCGATACTAGACTGCTTGACTGGAGACTGATCGCGGAATATCAGAATGGGCCGCAGGGGCTTCGAGCCCGAGCTGTGAGCCTGGAATGACAGAGGAAACTGGTTAATTATCGCATACTATACAGTGGGTTGTGTGCGACGCACTGGGGTTTTGAGCTTGTCCGGAGCTATCTCCGAACTCATGGACAAAACCCTGACTCGGGGAGCCCAGCGGACTCGCGGGGTCAAGCTGATCGGTTCGGGGTGCAGGGTGGCCGATTTCTTCGGGAGGCTGTCCTCGTCCGTCCACTTCGCCATGATTGGATGGAAGGTCGTCTTGCGACGCTCCTTGGCCTGGCGTGCGACATTGACGCGAGCCGTGCGGTCGACGAGAATGGCCTGTTCGCGGCCGGCTTGCTCGATGAAGAAGGTGTTGCGTCGCTTGAGTGCCTTGAGGTTCTTCTGGCGGGCTGTCTTCCGCGTAGGAGTCAATCCAGACTGAGGAGTGGCGTTTTCGCGCCGCGCCCGGGCTCGCGTTTGAATGGGCGACATGAGTCCGGGAGCGTACGGAGCGGGAAGGGCGCACGCCCAGCAGGGGCGCGATGGAGATTGAACGCGGTTGAGGTTAAAGATGGTTCACCGCGTCACGATTGGACAGTGCAGAGACCGCTGAGCTTGGATGTAGATCACTCCATCTCTCAGTGTTCAACGTTCAATGCCTTCACTTCTTTCACGCGACCTCACATATGTAATACATACGGTCATCGAGCAAGAGGCCACCTCGGACTGCAATTCCGAGCTGCAGTGGGAGGCTCACGGTCGCGAAATGGCTGCACAGCGAGTGGCCCTTGGTCCAATCCGTGAAAATCGGATCACAGTCTGGTTGAAACGCCGGCAAGATAAGGACTCGGGTGCCCATATGCGACTGGGGGATCGCCGGGGGTGCGAGGATTGTCCCCGTTCGCTCTGTCCTACATTGACCTTGGAGGGTCGTTGTGGATGCCGTTGTGCAGCAAGGAACGAGCACACAGGAGTATGTCGCCCGACTTCTGCGCGTTGTGGCCGTTGGCCTATCGGAAGGGAGAGGTTATCGGAGCGGCAGAAAATGTTTGCGGCAGTGTGCGGTTGCAGCAGCGCGATCAGCGCCGTCGGAATCAGCTGGCCCAGCGGCCGTTCCTCCAGCCCCGACCTGCCTCACTTGCATTGGCCGTTTCCCACTGCTGTCCGAGTCGACTGAATGGGTGGCGCCATCGCAGGCTCACGCCGAGCGCGCCGCGCAAATCGCTGTCGCCGACGAGGGCGAGGAGCCGGGCGACGAGGACAGGGAGGCCTGCAGGGAGAGCGGGGCGTGTGCAGGGGGGGCGACTGAGATAGCGAAACCGATCACTGGGGCGGACTCGGAAGGGCGGGTAGAAATTTGTGCTATCTCTCGCCCTGGCCGCTTGCCCGGGCCCATAGAATGGTGTGGATAGAGTCAGCTTCGCTCTCGTACGCTCCTTCAGTCCAGGGATGCGCTCCAGAACTCCACCGACGTCCCCCCGCATTCTCCGCCAGTCCCCCCTTGTCTCCCCGATGCCTGTCCTCTCTCTCTCAGTCTCATTCTGATCTCTATCATCCTATCCGACCCCGGGCCAAGGCTATGTCCCAGCCTGGCGATACCCCGCTCTCCCATATACCTCACTTACCCCACATCGGCATAGTTGCTCGTGAGTGATGTCTTGGTGCCTACCGGCTTGGTGGCCAAGAACAACGGCTCACGTTGATGTCATTCCACCCCGCACATAGCCAATCCAAACAGCCAGTGAGTCCCACCTTCCCTCTTCTCTCGCACCACAACATGCGAACAAACACACCTCCAGGTTCGAGGGGGGAGATGTCGCCTTCATCGCCGTCTGCGGACTGCTCGTCTTCTTCATGATCCCCGGTGTCGGTCAGTTTGCCTCCAAACCTTCCTCTTCCCGCTCGCCGCGGTCTCATGAAAAATATTCTCCACCGCGCCTCATCCATCCCCTCCAGCCTTCCTCTACTCGGGGCTGTCACGAAGAAAAAGCGCACTTTCACTAGTGTGGGCCGTGGCCGCGAGCAATGCCGTCGTCATCTTCCAGTGGTGGTTCTGGGGCTACTCCCTCGCCTTCTCACCCACCGCGACGAACGGGTACATCGGCAACCTGCGCAGCTTCGCCCTTCGCAAGGTTCTCGCCGATCCCAGCCCGGGCTCCCCGCTCGTCCCGGAGCTTCTCTACAGCTTCTACCAGATGGAGTTCGCCTGTGTCACCGTCGCCATCCTCATGGGTGCGCTCGCCGAGCGCGGCCGCGTCTTCCCCGCCATGGTCTTCACCTTCATCTGGATGACGATCGTGTACTGCCCAATCGCATGCTGGGCGTGGTCCACCAACGGCTGGGGCTTCAAGTGGGGCGTCCTGGATTACGCCGGTAAGTCCGCGCACCGGACCGCCCGACAGCCACGCCCCCTTCTGACGCGCTAGTGACTGTCTCTCTCAAACAGGCGGCGGCCCAGTTGAGATCGCGAGCGGCATTTCCGGCCTGGCGTACTCGTGGGCGCTCGGGCGCCGGAGCGAGCGCGAGCTGCGCAACTTCCGGCCGCACAACGTCTCGCTCGTCGGCCTCGGCACGTTCATCCTCTGGTTCGGCTGGCTCGGGTTCAACGGCGGCTCCGCGTTCGGCGCGAACCTGCGCGCGGTCATGGCCATCTGGAACTCGATGATCGCCGCCGCGATGAGCGGCATCGTCTGGTGCCTGCTCGACTTTCGCATCGAGCGCAAGTGGTCCATGGTCGGCTTCTGCTCGGGTACCATCGCGGGGCTCGTCGCGGCAACGCCGGCGTCCGGGTACATCCCTCAGTGGGCGGCGCTGGTCATGGGCATCGTCGTGGGTGCAGTTTCCAACTACAGCACCAAGAGTGCGTGGTTATTACCTCTCTTGGCGGAGGAAATACTTACGGAGTACCCACACAGTCAAGTACATCCTTCGAATCGATGACGCGCTGGGTCAGTAGTAACCTCCTCAGGACACACGCACCGTGCTGACGACGAATATTGTCATACATAGATCTGTGTGCCGAGCACGCAATTGGCGGCATGCTCGGACTGCTGTTCAACGCGCTCTTCGCAGACAGCGAGATCATCGCGCTCGACGGCGTGAACACGGCCGCAGAAGGCGGCTGGCTCAACCGCAACTGGAAACAGTTCTACATCCAGATCGCGTACATCTGCGCGTGCACGGCCTACTCCTTCGTCATCACCGCGCTCATCGCGCGCGGGATCGACCTCGTCCCGACCCTGCACCTCCGCGCGACGCCCGAGGAGGAGGTCATGGGCATGGACGACGCCGAGGTACGTCTCCGCGCTCCCTGCGCCGGTGCGCTGACGCGCTGACGGCTGCGGCCCTGCAGATCGGCGAGTTCGCGAGCGACTACATTGAGGTCCGGAGGGACTACCTCGACTGGACGCCTCCGTACCGGCCGAACCTGAAGGGCGACGGGAGCGAGTCCGACGTGCCGCCCGCCGCGGGCGACCGCCACGGCGTGCCCGACGTCGAAGGCGACGCGGTCCCGCTCCGGCCGCTCAACGGCGGCGGCGTCGCCGGGAACGGGCCCGGGGCCGGGGGCGGGAACGGGGCGGCCGCGCTCACGCCGATATCGGAGAAGACGGAGGCGAAGAGCGTGTCCGTGTCCGCGTCATAGCACGAGCCCGAGCGCCCCCGCGCTTCTTGCTGTCCGTGCTGTGCTGTGCTGCCCCGCCGCGGCCTACTTCAGTACGGGCGAGAGGGGACGCGCACCGGCGCTCGCACCCCCGTCGTTCCGGACCACACGAACAGCCCCGCGCGGCGCCCCGCCCGTGCATCGACGTACGCGGGTACCACATATCTGTCCCTCCGGGGCCCTCGAGCGCCGTCTGCGCTCGGGCGGGCGTCGAGCTGGCTGGGTAGTGGAGTCGGGTTCGTCTAATTGTGTTGTGTGTCTCTGTGCTTGTCGTCGATTGCTTGCTTTAGTACTTCATGTCGCTACCGCTACTACTGGAAAACCGGGGACCTCGCGCGCGCGCGCGCGTTCCCCCCGATGGACGATAGGGTCTAGAATGTATGCGGATCCTTGGTGTATTATCGATCAGAGAGCTCAGGCTTGGTCATATATACGCACATTCGCTTCCATCCGCTGACCCGACCGCTCTTGTTCCACGCAACAAGGCAACGTCGGGGGGAGGCACGCTGCCGGGGCGGATTGATTACAAAACGGCTGTACAGGCTACAAGTCAAGGGCACACTGACGCTAGCTAGCTATTGCGTACGGTATCCTAGGTACGAAGTGACGTACGACCGCGAGACGGGACGAGGAGGGAGAAAAGGAGACATGTAAATGATGCGTCGCGGACTGAAAGCAAACCGAGGGAAACCCTGAGCGCCCGCTCGCCCACCATCGGGATCCACCGCCGGCGCCGTGCTCACGCACGCCAGCTAATATTACACTAATAATGTACCGCGCGCACCGCGCCCTTGGGAGCGCGGCCGCACCGACCCCTGAGGCCTCACCGCGGCGCCTGGTAGCCGCCGTAGTAGCCGCCGTACCCGCCCGTGCTCGCGGGGGCGGGGGACGGGCTCGCCGGCGCCGCCGCGCTCCGCATGTGCGGCGGGAGCGTAGGCGGCGGGGCGTACCCGGTCGTGCCCGCCCCTGCGGCGCCGTTCCACGTGCCAGCCTGGTACGCCGGCTTCGCGGACGACGCGACGGTGTTCGCGACCGCACGTTGGCCGGCGGCAACGGCGGGCTGCTGGGTGCTGGGGTAGTACCCGCCGTAGCCCGCGGGCTGCGTCGCCGATGGCTGCGGCGTGGCGCGTCCGGGGGTCGTCGTCGCGGCGGCTGGATTCTGGTACCCGCCGTACCACGACGAGTAGGCGTACTGGCCCTGGCCTGCGGTGCCGTACTGCGCGTTCGGATAGTGCGAGCTCGCGGTGCCCGTCTGCGCCGCGGCCGGCTGGGCTGCGGCCGTAGCCGTGCTGCCGTAGTTGGGGTAGTAGCTGCTGCTGGTGCTGTTCCCGCCCGAGGGCGCGTAGGTCCCGTACCCGCCGCGGTACTGCGCGCCCTGGTAGTTGCTCTGGTAGTTGTAGGGCGTGTATGGCGTACTAGCGGTCGCGGGCGCCGGGGCGGTGGTCTTGGGACCGGGCGTGGAGGGTGCAGCGGCGGCGGTGGCTGCCTTGGAGGAGGCGGCGGCGGCTACGGCGCTGGCGCGGACGTGCACGGTGGTGTCGTCCCGGAAGGCGGTCGTCCGGCCTTCGAAAAGGGTTCCGTACCAACCCTCGGTCGCATCGATCGGAAGCGTCCGCTGCAGCTTGTGGAGGACGGAGGGTGGGGGGACCAAGGGCGATTCGTCCGAATCTCCGTTTGATGGGCGTGGCCGGAGCGAGGCAAGGATTACCAGGGAATCGATGATACCTTGGGCTATGGGATATTGACGTGAGGGGCGACCTCCTTCTGGGACAGACATGCATGCACGTACCGACATCCCACTCTTCGGAGCCGACTTCTACTACACTTGAGCCACTGCCGTGCTCCCGCCAGCGCACGTGCTGGAGCTCCTCGAGCCGCTGGAGCGCCTTTGCGTTCCGCTGCAGCAGCTCGTCCACTGCCTGCTCCATCTCCAGCGTGCCCAGAGACGCCTTGATCGATTCCACATCTTCGGGCGAGAGCAACGCTTCGATGCTTTTCGCGAGGTCCTTTTCTTCCGATGTTGAAGCCGCATCCTCGCCCGCGGCATCCTGCATCTCGACGTCGTCGCCCGCGGTCGCGGCCGCCTCCCGCGCGCCGACAAAGGCCCGCCGCTTGCCTTTTGCGAGGGCACGCAGGCGCCGCTTCATCTCCTGGTCGAAGATCACCTCGCCCATGGCGACACGGCCGACTTCGACGCCATCTTGATCGAAGCACGGCGCAAAGCTGGCATACGGCCCGTAGTACAAGAACTTTCCGCAGCTCACCCGCCGCGGCGGGGGAGGCCTGTAGTGAGCCGCGACGGGCGGCTTCTTGACGTAGTCCCCGAGCGTGCCCTTGCGGGCGACGTTCGAGCCGGAAGGGGTGGGGAATACCGAGACGAGCTCGGCTTTGGCGGTGTGCAGGTGTTTCAGGTCCTTGCCCTGGCTGCCGGGGTAGGATCGGGAGCTTGCGGAGGTCCACCAATCGCCAGTGGGGAGGTGCTGGACGAGTGCGTACTTCCGTGGCCGCAAGCCGGACGAAGAGACTTGTGAGCTTGCGTCGTCGACCTCTTGGCTATCTTCCTCGGCGACGAGGCTTTCGGTGGCCAGCGAGATCGGAGCATTCTTCCGGGACGCTTGGTCGAGTAACGAGAGAGCAAGGTTGCAGAACCGGAGCTGCTGAATGGCCGGCTCTGACGGCCGGGATCGAGGGTGTGAAGAGATTGGGTGGAGGTGCTGTACCGCGGTCTGTATGTAGAAGGACAGATAAGCATTTGGCGTGCAAAAAGAATGGCATAAAACATACACGGAGCACACTCAGAGGGTATTGGGAGGAGTTCTGGAGTAGCGAACGGAAGGAAAGCATCGTGCTAGACGATGAATCTGCCGCCGCACTCTCACCGGATGGTGCGGGTAGCGGGAAGACACGGTCGAGCAGACCTTGGTTGTCGACCCTGCGACGAGGCTGAGAGAGAGACGGTTTGGAGACAGCGAGGTACGCACAATTCGAGGACCTCTAGGATGTTTGCAGCGTCAGGAGCCTGGATGGGTACATCGCCGCTGCTGGGGAGGTCGACGATGTCCTTGTGCTCTGGTTGGGGATCGAGCTCAGGAGTCCCGTCGTCCTTTGAGTTTGTGCGGGCATGCTTGGTGGGAGGAGAGTCGCCGTTCTCTGCATTGGAGTTGCGCTTCCGCTTCTTGGGCGCGGGTTTGCGGGAGGCGGGGGGAGACTGGGACGGTTTGTCGTTTTCTGTGGTGGCCGTGGTGGAGGCGGCAGAACGAGTTGCGCGAGCCATAGTTGGCTGTGAAGCGAGGTGGGATTGACGCCGCGAGTGGGTGAGACGCGCCGGTGGCTGGACCAGGAAAACAGGAGAGCAGAGTCCAACGCGTCCTCGAAACGCGTCCCGTGGCGATTCACCAATGTTCAACCAATGCGCTCTCCCGCCGGCGCCACCCCTGTCCACCTCCGACAAACTCCGAAAGCACTGCTAGTAACAGGAGGATTTCGGAGATTCAATTCTCAACAAACAGACGCCCGCACCGCACTCGTCCTCCACCGCGGGTTCTCCTCGTCGTACCCACCATGGCCACCAAAGTCGGTCCCGCTCTGCGCCCTTTCCTGCGCGCCTCCCAATCATCTCGTCCTGCCAACGGTCACGGCGCATTCGTCCCCCAATGTCGGAAGGTCGTCTTCGAGTACTGTGACAACTGGGCATCCTCCGCCAACCTTCGCACGTTCATCCACAACAGCCTGGAGAACGTTGCACGAGAAAACCCACATGTCGAGTTCGTGGTGCGGAGAAGGAGTCACAGGGAGCCCGTCATCCGCGGGTTCTACAGTACGTTGAGGCGTCTTACACAATGTCACCTTTCCTGACTACCCGTCTGTCACAGTGAACAACCGAGACAAGGTCGTGGGTCTGAAGGGCTTCGAGGTCAACGGCATCGAACAGAAGGTCCAACTCGTGCTTGACTCATCCGGAGCGAAAATAAAGCCGCTCAAGCGGGAGACTGTGGTCAGCCACAATGAGGCTGCGAGGGGCATTTGGAGCGGACTGCACGTCGAGGAACCGTTCAGGATATAACCGCGCTTGTGTGGCCTGTGGTCCTGGGTTTGGTTGGATTGACAGTACGTGTAGAGTTACCTCATCTCCTATCCTAATTAATGCGGTGCGTTTTCATATCTCGGCGCCCCGACTAAATCCGTACGCTCAAACACGTCATTGTTGCAGTTATAACTCAAGCCGCCGTTCCGCCTGTACATTGATCTCGTGTATGCCGACTACCCGTGTCGATCTGGGGTACATTCGAGCGCAAGCAAGGCATCGATTATGCACGGACCGACAACCCGCACACAGCAAAGAGTGCCTGCACGCCTGCTCATGTCTTTCATGGCCATGGCGAGTACAGAGTGCCCATCTTGCGGCTGAAGGCATGACATTGCATATTCATATGCAGCAGATGGCGCGGTATGCCAGAGACATGACCCAGGAGGCCGTAATGCCGGCCGGGCGTGACCCATGATCTATGACCTCTTGCGCACCTTGGGCATCCACGTCACGTCGATGAAGATCCGGTCAGGCTTCTGTCAGCGTCTGCGGTGGAAGGTGGGCGTGAGTGTATACGAGGTGCGTCACGGCACTCATCATCCGTTCAATGTCTCAGGAAACTGGCGCGCAGGAGAGATGCGGAGGCTGCCACTGAGCGCCGTTCTGCAGGTGGCGCCATTCAGGCCTGCTGCTGCCTGTATGTCAATAGCTCCGGATGTCTCGTCCACGTCATACGGCCCACTAACGCTCGTGTCCGTATATGTAGGGACTAACTACTTTAGCCAAACAGCACTGGAATTGATGAATGTTTGCACATTGCGCAGACCCACACGGTCAGGTGCGACCACTGGCGCTTATGTTTCGCCTTCTCCGGCCAATCCCCGGCAAGCGTTCCAAGTGCATTCCTCACTCGCATGCGAGAATACCTCCTGCAATGGCAGGCTGTATACCATGCGGCTTTCCATTCTGTCTGAAATGCAGCCACGGGTTACCCTGCCAATCCGCCGAGAGTGGTAACTTCGGTAGCATTCACGTGCCGCGTGTGTGCTGATACACGCCTAGTCCACGCTGCATCGTCGAAGCAGCCGGTGACTCGGATGGCCCCTCTATCTGTACTCAATAGTGACGCCGGGCAAGCGCAGGAAATGCACGCCACGCTTGTAAAGACGCGCCGTGCATTCCGACCTTGGGGTCACACCTTGCCTCTTGCCATATCCCCCCTGCCCAACGCTTGAGTGAGTCCAACGACTCTTTTCCCTTCTCCCTCCCCAGCGGTACTCATCTCTCCCGCCCAGCGTTCCTTCTCAAGCTATGCAGAACTCTAGCAGCTACTATTCTGTACCCAAATACCACGGCGGAGTGTGGGCAGACTGGTCGGCATCCCGCGCTGGTGAAAGTGTGAGTCGGCAGGCTTTGTTCCGTCTCAGCTTGATCCTAACGAGCTGTCTCCTCAGTCTTCATGGGCTAGCTCTTCTACAATGACTACAAAGGAAGCACCGGTATGTCATGGCGCACAAGCAACAACCTAACTGTTGGACTGACAATCTCCCTCCAAACCGCAGTTTACCGTCACCTCCACAGACTCGCCGCCCCGCTCCGCCATACCCATTACATATACACTGGTCAGTTAGTATCCGTCCACGCTCCCGTTCACCTCACAAATATCGATTGTGCAGACGCCACCTACACCCGATGCGACGGATAGCGATGTTTCCTCCTCTTCCCAGTTATCGATGGAGTCCATACCGGAATTCGACGAAATGCCCGAGATTCCGTTCGTCTCAGCCTCCGTGACCTACCCAGACGAGTGGGCTCCCTCCTCCGATCGGCCAGCCGAGCAGTCGCGGATAGGCGACAGCTGCGAAACGTCATCCTTCTGGTCGAGCATCATCGGCCTCCGCGCGTCCGCGTCGAAATCCTCCGACGCGAGCAGCTCCCCGATGCTTGGACACACCACGCTCCGGAACCTCGCGCCCTCGCGGACATCTCGGAAGCGCGCCGGTTCGGTGTCTTCCATCGCGTCCTCGCGCACAAAGCCCGCGCCCGCGAAGTCTATCCTCTCCTCGAGCGACTCCGTGCGCACGCGCCGGCGCAAGGCGCCCTCCGTCAAGTTCCTCGACATTCCCACGGTACACTACGACGACGAATACCCGCTCCACGACGAGCACGCGTCGCCATCGCCGTCCTCCACATCCATGGCGCCGCCCCCGAAGAAGAAGGCGAAGGGGCTGGGCGGGCTCTTCAGCCTCCGCTGGCTCTTCGGGCCCTCCTCGAAGACCGGGAACCGCGCGGCTGCGCCCGCGCGTCCAGCGATCTCGGGTCCGTACCCGCTCTGGGACGCCCCGCCGCGGCGGGCCTACGACGGCGGCGCAGGCGCGGGTGGGGGCAGCGCGAGGGCCGCCAGCCTGCGCTCCGTCAAGTCCAGCGCGAGCCTCCGCTCCGTGCGGTCGTGCGGCAGCCGGCTGCCCACGCCCACGTACTGGCCGAGGTAGCCCCGCGCGCCCCCTCCCCCGCGGCCTGCCCCCTTCCGGGCCCTTGCCTTGCGCCTCTCCGAGTGTGCGGCCAGGGCCCACGACGGCATGTCATATGCGATACCTCCGTGAGTGCGCGCGTCCTGTTCCTGTGTGTTGCGAGGCGACGCGGCTGACCGCCGCTCCGCGCGTGTTCCGCCAGCACTCCCTCCATGCCCTAGGCACACCCGACTCGGCTCTCCCGCGGAGAGCACGCACGCACGCGCGGACGCCGTGCAGACGCTCCTTCCCGCGCCTGTCTTTTCCCGGCCCACTGTCACTGTCAGCCTAGGCCGACTGTATGCCCCATGTGTGTCTCCATCCTCCAGACGCCGATCAGAGATCGCGGACTGTGGCCGCTCCTTTTTCGCACGCGTGTACGTATATACAGTACGTACGGTACGCGCGCGCATTCGATTGCTTGTATGCACGAACGGTGGTGGGGCTGGGTGTTGTAGCGCCGCGGAGCTGGCCGCGCCGGGGGGTGCCGCGTCGGCGTACTGGGTGCCCGACGACGGCATTGCGCGCTCGCTTTGTTGTGGCTGCTTGCATGTAGTCTCGTCGGTTGTGTGTATGCATGCGTCTTGTTCGACTCGGAACTTGGAAGATGTTTTGGCCGTTTCGGTGGAACAACACTGCAAGTGGTAAGTCAATGATCCAGTACCAATCGAAGACAGGCCTCGATCAGACATATGCACATGAAGGCATGCAGCTGTGCAACTGGTCTGACCAGTGCGCCATCTGTTTCATGAGTGTGATACCGTAGCACTGGGCTCGCACTGATCGTATGAAGTTGTTGCAATTTGCCACAAAAAGTGGGCACGATGCGTATGATACAAAACGCGCCCCATGCATGATCAATGACTGTCTGATGCCGTCTAGGCTCTACATTCCCATTCGCAGGAGGAAGAGAGCTGACTTCCCAACACCAAGGCGTCCCCATACGGCGGCGCGCCTCGCTCTGACACGGCAAACCACCCCCTCGACGGCCTCGGGCGCGCGCGAGCGCACCCTTCCTGAGGGGGAAAGTACCTGATCGCGACCTCGACCGTCGGACAACGATAGAGACCAGCGAGGCAGGATGAGGCGACGTGTCTGGTGAGAGCAGGACGCGCGGTGGGGCTCTTCTTTATACGCGTGGGGTGGCCGGGAGTTGCCGAGTGATTTGCTGGATTCTTCTTTGGGACGGTGTGGTTTGTCTGCAACTTGAGCGCTCCACGGAGCGTGCGACTACACGATTTCGCAGACCCTGCACCATTCGAACAACGCGATATCATAGAGTGGTAGGTAGTGACAGGTACAGTCAAGCGGGTGCGGTGGCGCTACACATACGACTTCAACCTCTCGACGCAAGTGCCGGCAGTGTCACTGCAATCCTATGGCAACAATCGGGAGGAATTACTCCCTAATGTTGCAGTCGCATGATCCTCGCGCGCCTCTGCAACCTACCTTCCTCGATGCTCTTCAACAGGTCGTCGCGTATCTTCATGTCCTCCTCGAACTTCTTGTCGCGGGCCTGCGTGGGTCCCACCAAGGAAATCTTCCAGATCTCCTTCATCTTGGGCAAGAGGTCGTGTATGCGGTCCAGTAGGTCCAGGATCTCTCCCGCGGGCCGCCCGATCTCTAAGAGCATCTTGAAGGCGCAATGCAAGTACACTGTGGCTCGGCCTCGTCAGCAATCAAAGCGAGGTTGTGGGGATGTTGTACTCACAGACATGGTACTCGTCGTCCTCTGGGAAAAATTCCGCAGCCTTCAGGTAGTCCTGAGCCCCTAGCGCGAACGACTCGTGCATTCTGGGTGTCCGGCCTTCACGCCGGTTCGTCTCGAGAGCATCATGAAGATAGGAGAAGGCACGGGCACTGTCAAGCCGACGCATGAGATCCACAGCACTGTGATGTTGCGGCACGACCAGCCATCACCTGTAGGCATACCCGAGCGGGTATCTCACAAATGCCAGGTGCGTCCACTTGCTCCCATCTTTTGGGCATGTCGGTTGGTCTTCCAAGATCGGCAGAAGTTCGCCGAGGAGCTGTTCGGCGGCGGTGCGGATCTCCTTGAGGGGGAACTTTGAGTTCGGTCCGGGGTCCTTCTTGTGAGCCTAGTCATGCGCGCGTGAGTTATGTACAGTCCCGTTGCACAGCCGTGAGCAACGAACCGCCATGTATGCTTCGAGGCGGAGACACTTGACAGTCCGTATGTACGAAGGCTGGAACAAGTAGCCCCTCTTTGGGAGTGGGACGTTTGACCACAACTGATAGGCCCATTCCATCACCTCCAGAGCTGAGGTGTAGTAGTCTTGCCCGTGCTCCGCGTCATCCATGTGGTTTACTTGGATGAAGCCAAGTATGACCCAGTTTCTGCGGCATGTCAGTGTTCATTGATGCAACCGGATTGGTAGCAACTCACCGGATGGTGAGCTCTAGACCATGACGAACGGCATCGTGGCCGCCCGCGTTGAAACGATCAGTCGCCTCTTGAATCACCTTCCGAGGTCCACCCGTCCCCCAACCGCCCGTCAAGTGGCACTCGTAGGCAACTGGACGATGGAGTGTAAGCGCACAAGTCCGTCTCGCATGGATGAACAGGACTGCAGCTGTCTCTCACATTGTTGCACGTACTTGTCCAAGAAGCTAACGTCTTTCATGTACCGCAGCGTGCGGTGGTCGGTGAACAGGGCTTCACTGAGATGTTCAATGCACTGCATTTCGGGGGCTTCCATGATAAATGAGGCTGACCATGAGAGTGTGGACCATTCACTTACGCCGAGCTCGGTATCGACGATGCCCAGCCTGTCGTCGTCCGAGTCAGAGTCTGCACCCGCGTTCATGTTCGGCCTGGAGACCCAGTGCGAAAGCCCTCGGAAAACCATAAGCTCGTCCAATATTTGCAGGCCCCTTTCCCATTGCTGTAACACGATGAAGCCTGACTCAATGATACTGGTACGTCGAACAATGTCAGACTCACCAGCCGAGAGTAGTCTATGATATAAGCCTGCAAAAGCAACAAGGACCTGATCAGCTATGCCCATTCGTGCGAAGTCGACGAGTCCACTCACGCTGCTGTTCCCAAAGCCAGCCTTCTCCATGCCGTCCAGCTTGTCCGCCGTGCGGTTCCATGGCAGGTCCGCGTCCGGCACGTCCTGCATCCCAAGCCACTGCCATGCCCGGGACCACATCTGCTTCGAGAGGCGCTCCGGCTGGTTCTTGGCGGCCTCGAGCCGCGCGGTGTACTCTGCGCGCTGCTTCCGCACTGCCGGGATCGTGTCGTCTGCGGGGAGGGCGTCCAGGGCCTTCTGAAGTTCCTTTGCGGCCGATTTGGCGCATTGGATGCCCTGTGAGGGTGGCGAAGGATCAGTCGCTCGCGTACAGCACCGTCGTACTGGACGCTCACCATGTGGGCCATCGCCAGACGCGCCCACGCCTTGGCGTATGCTGGGTCTAGCTCTGTGGCCTGCAGCGTGTTCGTGAGGTACTAAGCACGTGCGAGCTGAAGCCGCATACCTTGGTCGCGTCGTCGCATGCATCCAGGTTTCTATCAGTAGAGGTACATCAGCGTCTGGCGCGGTGAAGCTGTCGTACTGGCAGGACACACCTGCCCATCCCGGTGGAAGCTGCCGCACGGTTACAGTACAAGATCGCGTTCTTGTCATCGAGTGCGATAGCCTCGGTGTATTTCTTGCACGCCGCGGCGTAGTCCTTCCTCACGAAGAGGTCATTGCCCTCGTTCTTCAGTTGTTCTGCTTTCAGGTGTGGCGCGGTTGTCATGGTGGTCGCCATGTTGTCGTTATGGAGGACCGAACGTACGCCTGCTCGGACGCGTTGTATATATGTACGCTGCGGCCCGACACACTTCTTCACATGATATACAGTTCAAGTCCGTTTTGAGGGCCTAAGCCAAGCGTGGCTAACCTGACGCTCTATTGTCCGTGCATTCGCGGAAGGTCCAAGCTGCGACCTCCGTCGGAGCCATCGCGAGTCGATCAATGCGGCTATCACTTGAAGACAATGGTGGACACCGCAGCGGCTGTATGGCTAAATTGAATAGAACGAGCAAACATGCCGGAACGTCAACCAAGTTTGCGCGTGGTGACAATCGTAGTCGGGAAGCTGTGCACCGTGCACCTTCCACGCCTAGGAAGCATAGCACGGGCATCTGAAAATTTCTCAAAACAAAGGAACTTGCGCGTTGGGTAGTACCAGAATGACATCGCCCGGAAACAAGCAAATACATGAGGAACAACCCGCCACGCACTGGTTTGATGTTGCTCTCAGGGCGCTGGGCACTGCATTGTCCTTGAAGAGCGCGCCGTTTGGACCGTACTCCCCAGCGGCCAAGGCCCCGCGGATGTGGTCGCGTCTCATCATGTCATCTTTCAATGGTTCATCGCGCCCACTCACGGCGTCCGCCGAGAACTCCCATATGCGTTTCGCGATCGGGATCTTGTCGTGGATCGCGTCCAAGAGCTGCAGTGCCTCATGCGCAGGGCATCCGACCTCCAGCCATCCCTATGAATGTGGCTTTCAGTGGTACGATAGGACAGGAAACGGATGCGCGACGTACAAATGTTTTTCTCGTCGTCAACCGGGTAGAACGTGCTGGCCTTGATGTATGCCTCAATCGATTCGCCGAACGTGTCGTGCATTTCAGCCTCAGGGGCTCCGGCTGCTCGCAGGCTGTGTGCCTTGAACCAGTAGTAGAATCCACGAAGACTGTGGAACGGTCGCCCATTTGTGCGCGCAAGACGGAGAGAAGATACGTACCCATGTGCTTGAGCCAAGGGGTACCGAACAAAGCTGAGGAAGTGACCGGCGCCGGGTGACTCTTCAGGAGCGTAAACGAGCTCGTCGATCAAATCCTGAGCGCCGGCAAGTATCTCCTCGGGAGGGAACTTTTCGGGTTTCTCCTTGTAGGGCTATCACAAACACGTCAAGACAGTCCCGGGTAAGTCCAGAATTATCACACACCTTGAGATATGCGTCCAGACGGAGACACTTCACCCCACGGAGGAAGCTATCCTGAAAGATCGCGCCCTTGCTCTCCGTTGGCACATCCATCCACTTCTCGAGGCCCCACTGAAACACCTCGATCGCAGTCGTGTAGAAATCCAGAGCAGCTTCGACATCGTTCGTCAACTGGCCTTGTGAGAAGGCACGCATGATCCAGCCTCTGTACAGATACCTGTGACATCCTCACAATCCAACATTGCCTGGCATGATCGTACCTGACGGTGCAGGACAGCGCAGTGCGAACCGAGTCCCATCCCTGCTCGGCGAGGCGCTTTGGAGCTGCTTCCATGACTGTTCGGGAGTTGCCGCTGACCCATGCTTGCGTTCGTGTGACCTCGAACACCACTACCAGACGATTGGGCGCGGGTGAGATAGGCAGGAACATGGTGTAGGCATCTAGGAACCCTGCTTGTTATACTTCTCAAAGGAGTCCTGCTCTTCGATGACCACTCCGCGGGCATCCGACAGGACTGCGTTGCTCAGCTCAATAGCCTATATAGGTCGCTATCAAGCAAGCAGATCGACACGGACGAGCGCACTGACCCCTTATATGCCAAAGTAGCCCATCCCGGCCCTTGTTGGCACTGGGCGCAATTGCTTCATGGCATCAATCCCAACACGCCAATCCTGGAGACAACCGGAAACGCGCTGAGATACTGACGGAGGAGTTAGAGCCAGGCTATTCGACTTACGTTGTAGGGTCCAGCCAGAACCCAGGCCTGTGAATCCAGGAGAGGATCGAGGTATGAACACCACCTAATGATTGATACTCGGGAGGATCACTCACACTATTGTTCCATACACCGTCAAACGCCAATGCGTTGAGCCTGGTCACGGCACGGATGTAATGCTTGTCCTTGTCGTTGAGGATCCGGCGGACCTGCGGCTTTGGCTTTCGCGGCAGTCAGCTCTGCCGTGTACTGCCCCCACTGTTTCTGCTCTGCTGGATTGAGGTTATCGACGGGTAGGACGGCCACCGCGTGTTCCCAATTGTCCACCGTCTCTTGACGTTTTCCCAGACCCTGTCAATGAAGATATTGAATCCTGAGGACGTCCATGCAGCACGGTACAACTTACAGCACTCGCAGTTGCCTTACGTGCCCAGGCTCTTGGGTAGCTCGGGTAAAGCGCAGTTGCCTGAATCAGCGTTATTAGATGTTCGCACATGCCATCGGTATATGGACAATCCCGTTTAACGTCCGTGTACGCATCGAGATATCTACAAAGTCTGAGTAGACGTGCCGACAGAATGGGTGGAAGCTCACCTGCCCAGCCCCAGCGAGCAGGCCGCACGATTGGAGTACAAGATGGCGTTCTTCTCATCGAGCTTGACGGCTTCAGTGTACTTATTGTAACCACCCGTGAAGTCCTTCTTCACGAACAGCGCGTTGCCCTCAGCCTTAAGTCGTGTGGTTTCAGATGCGTTGTCGGACATGGTGGGGATGGTAATTGGGGGAGAATAGCTACGCGCCGTCCCCGGGGGCTGCAGGTTGATATAGGACGCGTTTACACGCGACTATATACGCTAGAAGCGCATAACGAGGGAACAACTGACCAACACGCAGACCCTGGATGCACCAGGTGCAGCAGGAAAGCGGACTGCCCGATCGCTGCAGGCGACGTCCGGCAGAGCGCCTGACCGCTGGACGCTCCGTTCACATACCTGAACAAACCCTGAACATACGGCCAGGCTCACAATCTGGTCCGAGTACAGTAGCAGAAATAGAGTGACGTTGCGCACGTATCCGAGATATGTGTCGTACGCACCATTCATGGGCACCTGCCAGCCGAACCAACCGCGTCGAGGCCCTCAAGTTGTCGTGACACAGGTCGTATTAAGCAAAATTCGGCCAATGGCCGAAGAACAGAGAAGCCATCCACGATTCCGTAAGTTTTAGCTTCGCACCGAGATAGCAAAGCAACATCCCGTGCGAGGTAGATAACTCTCACTGGGATGATCGCCTTTGCTTCTCCAGGGCCCATTGCAGCCTCATGTTCGACAAGCCCTCCGATCTTGACCGCATGACAGGAGAAGCGAGTTGTAGTCGCGCTGCCTCCAAGTGAGGCGGCAGTTCGCCATCGTTGCGGATAACCTGAGCGACCCGGCTTAAACACATGCGGTAACGCGGCGTGCGATGTGACCACGCACCGAGCCAATTGCGAGGAAGAACGAGAATGTTGCCGCACTACCAAGCATGTACTGAGACAGCGTCGGTAGGACACCCCGAGGGCCTGCGCCTCCACTAGGATCGAAGGGGTGTAAACACGGTGAGATTCGCCGTGCGAAGTTGCAGGAGACGTACCGGAGGATACTGAAGCTACCAAACAGGAAGCCCATCGTGAGTCCTACTCCGGCACCCATGGCGGCACCCATCCTGCGCCAGAAGTGTCAAGATACGCGGGTAGACGTATGGTGCGAATTCACCGTACTTCACTGTGAACCGTGTCGATCAGCCTACGGCCTTCCCCGTGCATACAGCCACAACGCACGCTTTTGCCACACCGTCAACCCGGCCGGGTGCCCTTGCTGAGGAACCGGAGGCATTATGGATTACAAATAGAGCAGAAAGATAGAAAAGAGGTAGATGGGATGGTGTTCACGGAGCGGGCGGGGGGGCGTCCGACGTAGTGGAGGTCGTGCGCAGAGGTGCGTCGGCGCTCGGCGCGCCCGTGCTCGCGCTTCTGATTTCCTGGCGGGACGGAGTTTGCACTCGGACTCGGACGCCACCGGTCTCTTTCCCCGCATTGCCCACGGCACTTGCAGCTGTCTGCATGTCTGTTTCTTTCTAGCAGCGGGCACACGACGTCGCCATGTCTGCTCAACTTCCCTCGTTTCCTCCTGCTCAACAGGCGCAGATCAGTGCGTGAGGTAGCCGTTCGGGGTCAGACGAGTCCTGAGTTCTCGTGCCACTGCAGTACGCTCCAACCAGCGGGACCTCTTCCAGGCTTCGGCCCTGCGCGAACAGACCGAGAATGTCCTGAGATCATGGATGGGTGAGTGTGCAGGACTCTGAGGCGACCGTCGTGCTGAACGCATGTCAGGGACGAGGTGGCTGACACGCTGGGACAAAGAGATTGACTTCACCGCGAACCTCCTCTACTATGGTTTGACGGTTGGTGCCGGTGAGAAACTTCAGGCTGGGGTTTCGCAGGTGGGGTGCTAATGGGTGTTTCAGGCTCCCAGAGTTTGGGAGAGGAGTACACCGACATTTGGCTTCATTCAACACGTACACATAAGCGACCTTCACCTCGTCTCAGAGCTGCCCTTATTCTGCTGCCCACTTTACCGTCGTACTTGCTCTCGAGATGGGGTTCCGCCATCCCCCAGTCCTCCAAGGCTGGCGCGCTGCTCCGCAAGATACCCACAACCCTGGAGGTCCTGTCTGAGATTAACCTGGCCATATTCTATTTGCGAGGAACATACTATGGAATTGTTAAACGACTCTTGGGACTCAAATACGTGAGCATGATTCGACCTGTTCACTCTGCTAAACTGACGAGGGCCCTCAGATTTCTGCGATACCAGAGAACCCGAACGCGCGACCTCCGTCATACGCGCTCCTGGGCATCTTGCTCGGCGTGCGGTTGATTCACCGCGCCCTCACCCACCTCCGCGCGCGCTCCGCACAGTCAGATATTGGCCCACAGAAGGACGGCAAGGGCAAACGCATCATTGACGGGGACGAAGACATCTTCATCGACGACCAGAGGGTATCTTCCATGCTCGAAACCGCAGGGCAGGAAGATGCGCCACCGGTGCCCGCAGAAGAAGACGAGGGGACAATCCTGGACGTCTCAAGGATACCGCCCGAAGTACGCGCAAGCAGGAACTGCACACTGTGCTTGGAGGAGCGCACCGCAAGTTGCGCCACCGAGTGTGGCCACCTATTCTGTTGGAATTGTATAGTGGGATGGGGGCGCGAGAAGGTGAGGTTCGTGCATCGTGTGCTGGGGAGCGATGATTGACGAGACTCTGCAGGCTGAGTGCCCCTTGTGTCGACAATCCTTGAGCCTTACCTCACTTTTACCAGTGTACAACTTGTGAGAATGGATCGATGTCGGGCATGCATCGTACGAATGGGAACATGTCCAGTTGGAGATCGTGATCGAAAGCGTCAAGTCAGGAGTAATACCACAGCAGAAACGTACAACATGTGGGCAACAGGTCCACGCTTTTACAAGAGCCATGATGGCAAGAGAGGACTCAGACTACTTGCTGGATGAGGGTGATGTTGTCGCCTTTTAGTAGTATGCGACCTGTGTATCAAGAGAATTTGAGTAGGAGGATCCCCTACAGTTCAATGGCACGCACCAAGTTCTCGTCGGGGCTTCGCGTCCTTCACGTACACCTCCGCCGCGTCATCTATCACAACGTTCATGAACTCGTCGAAACCCTGAAGGTGCGTGGTCAGTCATATATCTCATACAGTGCGACAGTATCGGGAGACTGCGTGATAAGATGCACTCATCGCGCGAGCGCAGGAATGTGCAATGAAGAAGCCGTCGCCTTCGTTCATCCTGGAGTTCAACGCGGAGTGCATCTAGGTGCATTGAGACACGCACAATGATGGTTCCCTCGATCCGCATTTCAATGTTGTCGTACAGCCAGATCACCACTTTGGTTCTCTGGGGGAGCGAGTCAGTATCGTGTCGAACAGGATGCGCTGAGTGCGTACCTGCTGCAAGTTCTTGAAGATGACATTCTGTGGTTCGAGTTAGCGAGTCTGATGCAATTGTAACAATCGCGAGGACGCACGATGGGCTGAACCATCACCCTCTGCTGGCGGCCTGACATGGTGGGCTAAGACGATCGGGAGGAGGAGAGAAAAATCGAGGGACGACTGAGCAGCGGGGCGGACGAGTATGCGAGAGCAGCGCAAGAGAGCGCGGAAAGAGCGTCGAGGGAGCACCGGCGGTTGCCGAAATTGAACGCCCATGCTCTAGCGACGCGTCGCGTCTCGCGGAGAACTTGTCCTCACCCAGTGTGTCAACAACCATGGAGGTTCGTGTGCCCGCATTCTCGCAGTTCTCACATGCACTAAGCTTGTCATGACAGTTGTTGGCACCCTCCAACTCATCCACCGCGGCGGCGGTCACATTCATCACCTTCGTGCAAGACCTGAAACGCAAGACGAAGACATGGGGTCCTATGATCGAGCTCTGCGCCAGCGGCGAGAAGACTCTTGAGCGGTTCCGATACCAGTTCCCGGACGACTGGCTGTACAGCGACCAACTCCGGGGAGAGTGGAGTGCATTCAACGAGATTCTGAAGAGGAAGAATGATTCGATACAGGAGCAATTAGGTGCGTACTCGCGCTGCAGAGGCGTAAATGGTCTTGCTCACATCTCTGCAGCCGGGCTACAGCTGAAGATCGTCGCGGAGGACAAGATTGTAGAGAACAAGATTAACGACATCATACAGGAGTGGGAGCAGACTCGACCCGTGCAAGGCAGCATGCGCGCCGACATTGCGCTGAATACAATCAATGTTTTCGAGGGCAAGCTGACGCGTGTGCAAGAAGAATACGAGCTCGTCTGCAAGGCGAAGGAAGCACTTGACCTAGAGCTCATCCGACACACACGACTCGAGCCCGTATTCGAGGAGCTGCGTGACTTGAAGGCGGTGTGGACGGCGTTGTCAGGCGTCTGGAGCCAAATTGGCGAACTCCGTGAACTGCCCTGGGCGACTGTGCAGCCGAGGAAACTCAGGCAGCAGCTCGACGGTCTGCTGTCGTCGACGAAGGAGATGCCGACACGTATGCGCCAGTATGCGGCGTTCGAGTACGTTCAAGACGTGCTGCGCGGGCTCCTCAAGTCGAACGCGCTCATCTCCGAGCTCAAGTCGGAAGCCCTCAAGGACAGGCATTGGAAGCAGCTATTCAAGGTGCTCAGGGTGCCGTCACAAGTCAGCTTGCCTTTGTACGTATGTCTTCTCGTGCTGTCGTACAAAATGTTGACCGTTGTACAGGATGACGCTCGGCCACGTCTATGATATGGACCTACGGCGGAACGAGAACACAATCAAGGAGGTTATCATCCAGGCACAGGGAGAGGTGTGCATTCTCGCCGTGCTGATTCGGCCGAACGGTCTGCTCACAGCACGAACCAGATGGCCCTTGAAGAGTACATCCGACAAGTCAAGGAGACATGGACAAACTATACTCTGGACCTTGTCAACTATCAGAACAAGTGTAGGCTGATCAGGTTGGTCGCGCCGCGTTGCTATGCCACACTTTGGTGTTGACCGTCGTTGCAGGGGATGGGACGACCTATTCAACAAGTGCAGCGAGAACCTCAATTCTCTGACCGCCATGAAGCTGTCTCCATATTACAAGGGTAAGCCATCCGCATATACTGCAGGATTTACTAGAGCTCACTGGTCTTGCAGTTTTTGAGGAGGAGGTGATGACGACCATTACAACTGTTCGCCGACTGGAACTTACTTCTTGTTCAGGCCGGGTCTTGGGAGGAGAAACTCAACCGTATCCACGTGCTCTTTGGTAAGTGGAAGGTCAGGTAAGCGTAGCATTGGGCAAGACGCTCATTGGTATCGTGCAGACGTTTGGATCGACGTGCAACGGCAATGGGTCTACCTGGAGGGTATCTTCTCGAGCAGCGCAGACATCAAGCACCTGTTGCCTGTGGAGAGCGCCCGTTTCCAAAACATCAACACCGAGTTCCTCGCGGTTATGAAGAAGGTGTACAAGTCGCCGTTCGTCATTGATGTCATGAACATCCAAGGCATCCAGAAGTCCCTGGAGCGCCTTGCGGATCTCCTCAACAAGATCCAGAAGGCGCTCGGAGAGTACCTCGAGCGGGAGCGTGCTTCCTTCCCTCGCTTTTACTTCGTTGGTGACGAAGATTTGCTCGAGATCATCGGTAACAGCAAGGAGATCCTGCGTATCATGAAACATCTCAAGAAGATGTTTGCGGGTATCTCCACCATCATGCTGGACGAGGAGTTGACTCAGATTCAAGGCATGGCTTCCCGAGAAGGCGAAGAAGTCTACTTCAAGACTCCTATCCTCTTGAAGGACTACCCGAAGATCAACGACTGGCTCAGCAAACTGGAGGCGGAGATGCAGGTCTCTCTTGCTGAACTACTCTGTGATGCTGTTGCCGAGCTTCAGTCATTCTACGGGTCTGTCTCGCCACTCCCCAGGAGCAGTTCATGACCTGGCTGGAGAAGTACCCCGCTCAACTTGTCACTCTCGCCATCCAAGTGGCTTGGACTGCGTCGGTAGAGAGCGCTCTTGAGAACTCCCAGCCTATGGATGGCCCTCTCGATACCGTCCGGCAGGGTCTTGACCTCCTTGCCGATGTCGTACTGACGGAGCTCAAACCGGTCACGCGTCGCAAGTGCGAGCACCTTATCACGGAGCTCGTCCACCAGCGTGATGTTACGCGCTCTCTTATCCAGCAGCGGGTCACGGACAACAGGGCCTTCTCCTGGCTGTACCAGATGCGTTACTACCTCAACCGGACCGTCGAGAATCCCTTGGAGAGGCTCGCGATCCGCGTTGCTGACGCGTCTTTCCCCTACGGATGGGAGTACCTCGGTGTCCCCGATCGTTTGGTGCAGACGCCGCTCACGGACAGGTGTTACTTGACCCTTACGCAGGCTTTGGACAACCAGCTCGGAGGAGCACCGTTCGGTCCGGCCGGTACTGGTACGTCGCCCACAACAGGTCAGTGTAGATTATTTCATTCACAGTGATTTAGGCAAGACCGAGTCCGTGAAGGCGCTCGGTGTGCAGCTGGGTCGCTTTGTTTTAGTCTTCTGTTGCGACGAGACCTTCGACTTCCAGGCCATGGGTCGTATCTTCATTGGTCTTTGCCAGGTCGGCGCGTGGGGATGCTTCGACGAGTTCAACCGTCTCGAGGAGCGTATCCTCAGTGCCGTCTCGCAGCAAGTGCAGAGCATCCAGCAAGGTCTCGCCACCCTCGTGAAGAACCCGAACACGGAGATCGAACTTGTCGGCAAGAACGTCAAGCTAAACAAGAACATGGGTATCTTCATCACGACCAACCCCAACTACGCCGGTCGTTCGCAGCTCCCGCCGAACTTGACGAAGCTCTTCCGTCCCATGGCCATGACGCGCCCCGACCGAGAGCTGATCGCGCAGGTCATGCTGTTCTCCCAGGGCTTCCGGACAGCGGAGTCGCTTGCGTCAAAGATCGTGCCGTTCTTCAACCTGTGCGATGAGCAGCTCTCGCCGCAGCCGCACTACGACTTCGGTCTGCGTGCCCTCAAGGCTGTACTGGCGTCGGCCGGTATCCTTAAGCGTGAACGCTTGCTTGAGTCGAGCGCCGAAGGCGCCGATGCCGCTGGCCTTTCCGATGCTGCCTCAGAACAGGTCATTCTCATTCAGAGTGTCACCGAAACCATCGTGCCTAAGCTCGTTGCGGATGATGTCCCTCTACTTACTAGGTATGTACTGAACACCGACTTTCAAGCGCCATGGTGTTAACGCCACGTAGCCTCCTCGCCGATGTGTTCCCCGGCGTGGACTACGTCCCGGTCAACCTCGACGCGTTGCGCGAGCAGATCAGCAAGGTCTGCGCCGAGCGCCGTCTCGTCGAGGGCGAGCGCTGGATCAACAAGATACTGCAGCTCTACCAGATTCAGAAGATCCAGCACGGTCTCATGATGGTCGGCCCCTCGGGCAGCGGGAAGAGTAACGCGTGGCAGGTACTACTCGCCGCTCTCGAGCGGCTGGACGGCGTCGAGGGCGTGTCGTATCTCATCGATCCCAAGGCCATGCACAAGGACGCGCTGTACGGTACTCTGGATCCGACGACTCGTGAGTGGAACGACGGTCTGTTCACGCACACTCTGCGGAAGATTGTCGACGACGTCCGTGGTGAAAGTGGCAAGCGTCACTGGATCATTTTCGATGGTGATGTCGATCCTGAGTGGGTCGAGAACTTGAACAGGTGTGTACTATACGCTTAACGATACAGTCGGTCGTTGCTAACTCTCTCAAGTGTGCTGGACGACAACAAGTTATTGACCTTGCCCAATGGAGAGCGTCTGAACCTCCCGCCGAACGTGCGCATCATGTTCGAAGTCGAGCACCTGAAGTACGCGACGCTCGCTACCGTTAGTCGCTGTGGTATGATTTGGTTCAGCGAGGATGTTGTGGAGCCGTCCATGGTCTTCCGCCACTACCTCGAGACTTTGTCAACAGTGCCACTGGATGCTGAGGATGATGAGGCGGTCGAGCTGCCTGGTCGTCGCACGGAGGCTGCGGCTGGCGACTCTCCGACGTCACCCCACCTCATCACCCAGAAGGAGATTGCGTCTATCCTGGAGCCTTACTTCGAGGACGGCGAGCTGATCATGTCCGCGCTCCAGTATGCGGAGACCATCGAGCACATCATGGACTTTACCACTACTCGTGCGCTCAACACGCTGTTCTCGCTCATCAACAAGACCGTCCGGAACGTCATTGAGTACAACATCCACCACTCTGACTTCCCCCTCCCTCACGATCGCATCGAGCAATACGTTACGAAGCGCCTCTTGGTCAACCTCATCTGGGCCTTCTCCGGAGATGCACGGTTGGAGTTGCGGGCGGAGCTTGGTGACTACCTGCGGAAGCACACCGGTATCGACCTCCCTCCTTTGACTCAAGGCGGGTCCCTACTCGACTTCGACGTTCAAGTCGCCAACGGAGAATGGAGCGCGTGGCAGGCTCGCGTTCCTGTCATCGACATCGAGTCTCATGCTGTTACGGCTTCGGATGTGGTCGTGCCCACGGTGGATACCGTCCGTCACGAGGAAGTGCTGTACTCGTGGCTGTCGGAGCACAAGCCTCTGATGCTCTGTGGTCCTCCCGGTTCAGGAAAGACGATGACGCTCTTCAGCGCCCTGCGGAAGCTCCCGGACATGGAAGTCGTCGGCCTGAACTTCTCCAGTGCCACGACTCCGGAGCTCATTCTCAAGACCTTCGAGCAATACTGCGAGTACCGCAAGACGCCAAACGGTGTCATCTTGGCTCCTGCGCAAATCGGTCGCTGGCTCGTCGTGTTCTGCGACGAGATTAACCTCCCAGCCACTGACAAGTACGGGACCCAGCGTGTCATCTCATTCATCCGTCAACTCGTGGAATGTGGTGGATACTGGCGCACGACGGACATGGCCTGGGTGAAGCTCGAACGCATCCAGTTCGTCGGCGCCTGCAACCCGCCCACCGATCCTGGTCGCGTTCCGTTGAGCCACCGTTTTCTACGCCATGCTCCTCTCGTCATGGTCGACTACCCTGGAGAGCTGTCGCTCAAGCAGATCTATGGGACATACAACCGCGCGCTCCTCAAGGTCGTCCCCAACCTCCGCGCCTATGCCGAGCCACTCACAGACGCTATGGTCGACCTGTATCTTGCTTCTCAAAAGCGCTTCACGACCGATATCCAGGCCCACTACGTCTACAGTCCTCGTGAGCTTACTCGATGGGTCCGCGGTATCTACGAGGCCATCAGGCCCCTCGAGATCCTCTCCGTCGAGGGCCTCGTTCGAGTTTGGGCCCATGAGGCTCTCCGTCTCTTCCAGGACCGTCTTGTCACTGAAGAAGAGAAGCGGTGGACTGACGAGACCATCGACAATGCGGCCATGGTGCACTTCCCCACTATCAACCGCGATGAGGCGCTCTCACGACCCATCCTGTTCTCGAACTGGACGTCGAAGGACTACATTCCCGTTGACCGTGAGGTTCTTCGCGAGTACACCAAGGCGCGTCTTCGTGTCTTCTACGAGGAGGAACTCGATGTGCCCCTCGTCCTGTTCAACGACGTGCTTGATCACGTGCTGCGTATCGATCGTGTCTTCCGGCAAGTTCAGGGTCATTTGTTGCTTATTGGTGTCAGCGGTAGTGGCAAGGTGAGAACGGATGATGCCCTCCTGTCTGTGATTAGACTGACCCATGTCCGCTCCAGACCACACTGTCACGCTTCGTAGCCTGGATGAACGGTCTCAGCATCTTCCAGATCAAGGTCCACAACAAGTACACTGGCGAGGACTTCGACGAGGACCTTCGGACTGTCCTGCGCCGCTCAGGCTGCAAGGGCGAGAAGATCTGTTTCATCATGGACGAATCCAACGTTCTCGACTCTGGTTTCCTGGAGCGCATGAACACGCTGTTGGCGAACGCCGAGGTCCCCGGTTTGTTCGAGGGCGATGAACACTCCGCTCTCATGACCGCTTGCAAGGAGGGGTCTCAGCGAGACGGCCTCATGCTCGACTCGCACGAAGAGTTGTACCGTTGGTTCACCCAGCAGGTCGCTAAGAACTTGCACGTCGTGTTCACCATGAACCCCCCGGAGAACGGCCTCGCGTCGCGCGCAGCGACATCGCCTGCCTTGTTCAATCGTTGCGTGCTTGACTGGTTCGGCGATTGGTCAGACCAGGCCTTCTACCAGGTCGGCATGGAGTTCACGAATACCCTGGACCTCGACTTGCCGTCTTACAACCCTCCCGCTTTGTTCCCTATCGCCTACCGGGACCTCTCCATGCCGCCAACGCACCGTGCCGCGGTCGTCAATGCCCTAGTTCACGTCCACCAATCCATGCACCAGGTCAACCAACGCCTCAGTCGCCGTCAAGGCCGCTACAACTACGTCACCCCTCGCCACTACTTGGACTTGTAAGTTGCCGTGCAATGCAGTTCAGAACGTTACTAATTTCGGTCCTAGCATCAACCACTACGTCCGTCTGCACAACGAGAAGCGTGAGGAGCTTGAGGAGCAGCAGCGTCACTTGCACGTTGGTCTCGACAAGCTTCGTGAGACCGTGGAGCAGGTCGAGGAGTTGCGGAAGAGTCTCGCCATCAAACGTACACAACTTGAAGCGAAGAACGCCGAAGCCAACGAGAAGCTGAAGCGCATGGTGGCCGACCAGCAGGAGGCCGAGCAGAAGAAGGCCGCCTCAATCGAGATTCAGGCAGCTCTTGTAGAGCAGGACAAGAACATCAAGCAGCGTCGCGAGATCGTCATGGCAGATCTCGCTGACGCCGAGCCCGCCGTGCTCGACGCCCAGGCAGCCGTCAGCAGCATCAAGCGTCAGCACCTCCAGGAAGTGCGTACGATGGCGAATCCTCCGGAAGCCGTCAAGTCTGCGATGGAGTCTGTGTGCACTCTGCTCGGTCACAAGATCGACAGCTGGAGGACCGTTCAAGGTATTATCCGTCGCGACGACTTCATCCAGCGCATCGTCAACTTCGATACCACCAACCAGATGACCAAGCAGCTCCGCGACGTCATGAAGCGCGACTTCTTGAGCAAGCCCTCGTACAACTTTGAGACCGTGCAGCGTGCGAGTAAGGCTTGCGGACCTCTCGTGAAGTGGGTGATCGCGCAGTGCCGATTCTCCGAGATCCTGGACAAGGTCGAGCCCCTACGGAACGAGGTGCAGTCGCTCGAGGACCAAGCCGAACAGACCAAGCAGCAGGCGCAGATGATGGTGACCATGATCTCCGAACTCGAGGCTAGTATCGAACGATACAAGGAGGAGTACGCCGGCCTCATCAGCGAAACGCAAGCTATCAAGACGGAGATGGAGCGCGTCGAGAGCAAGGTGGACCGGAGTATGAAGCTTCTGGAGAGTCTGTCATCCGAGAAGACGCGTTGGGAGGCTGGCAGCCGTACCTTTGACACCGAGATGGGCACCATCGTTGGCGACGTCCTGCTTTCTGCTGCTTTCCTCGCCTACGCTGGTTTCTTCGACCAGCAATACCGTGAGATGATGTGGCAGGAGTGGTCTAGTCATCTCTCAGAGGCCGGCGTCCAGTACAAGGCCGAGCTGTCGCTGCCCGAGTACCTGTCGACTGCCGATGATCGTCTCAGCTGGCAGTCCAAGTCCCTCCCCTCCGACAACCTCTGCACCGAGAACGCCATCATGATCAAGCGCTACAGCCGTTACCCCCTCATCATCGATCCTACCGGTCAAGCGACGACGTTCTTGTTGAACGAATACAAGGACCGCAAGATCACTGTCACCAGCTTCCTCGACGAAGCGTTCCTGAAGGTCTTGGAGAGTGCCCTCCGGTTCGGCAACACCTTGCTGATCCAGGATGTGGAGCATCTCGATCCTATTCTGAACCCCGTCTTGAACAGGGAGATCCGTCGTACCGGTGGACGTGTCCTCATTCGCCTCGGTAGCCAGGACATCGATTTCTCACCGTCGTTCACCATGTTCCTATCCACTCGCGATCCTTCCGTCGAGTTCTCCCCAGACATCTGCAGTCGAGTGACGTTCGTCAACTTCACGATGACCAGGAGCAGTCTGCAGAGTCAGTCGCTAGACCAGGTCCTCAAGGTCGAGCGGCCCGATACTGAACGCAAGCGTACCGACCTCATGAAGATGCAGGGCGAGTTCCGTTTGCGTCTGCGTACCCTCGAGAAGCTCTTGCTGCAGGCATTGAACGAGTCCTCTGGCAACATTCTCGACGACGACAAGGTCATCGATACCCTGGAGACCCTGAAGCGCGAAGCTGCCGAGATCACCCGCAAGGTCGAAGAGACCGATCTCGTCATGAAAGAAGTGGAAGAGGTCACCGCAGAGTACCTGCCCATCGCGCAGGCATGCAGCGCCGTCTTCTTCATTCTCGAGCAGCTCAACCTCGTCAACCACTTCTACCAGTTTTCTCTCCGGTTCTTCCTCGACATCTTCGACTACATCTTGCTCCACAACCCGAATCTGCGCAATGTCACCGACTACGCCCGCCGCAGAGAGGTTCTGATGAATGATCTTTTCCTCATTGTCTACAAGCGGACTTCTCGTGCACTGCTCCACCGGGATCATATCATGCTTGCTGTACTACTGGCGCAGGTGAAGCTTCGCGGCGTCGAGGAGATCACGGACGAGCTCGAGTTCTTCTTGGAGAGTGGTGATGGAGCGGCTGCTGCCAACACCGAGGCTCTCCAGACGACCATTTTGTCCCCTGACCAAGCGCAACGATTGATCACCTTCGCCAAACATCCTCTCTTCAAGCCGGTGCTGACCCACCTTACCGAGCACGAGGACGAGTGGGTGCAGTTCTTGGAGGCGAGTACGCCGGAGTCGTCCGTTCCTCAACCTTGGGATCCAAGCACTCGTAAGTCAGAGCACCTTGACCTTGATACCAGACCTCTGAGATTCGCTTGTAGCTGCGGTGGAAGCCGTGCGCAACATGACCGTCATCAAGTGCCTGCGGCCCGATCGTACCTTGCAATCAACAGCGGCCTTCATCAGGACTGTCTTCCAAACCGACCTCGCGGCGGTGTCAGCCTACGACCTGGGCGCTATGGTTTCGGACGAGATTCAGCCTGCAACGCCGCTTGCGCTGGTGTCCGTGCCAGGATACGACGCAAGTTACAGGGTGGAGAACTTGGTGCAGAACACCGGCTCACGCTGCACCTCTGTCGCTATGGGTTCACAGGAAGGTTTCACTCTTGCGGACCAGGCGGTCGCATTCGCTGCACGCCAAGGATCTTGGGTGCTACTGAAGAACGTACATCTTGCCCCTTCGTGGCTTGGTCAACTGGAGAAAAAGTTGCAGACTCTCAATCCTCACAGGAACTTCCGTCTCTTCCTCACAATGGAGGCCAACCCGAGCATCCCCGTCAATATCTTGCGGCAGTCGCGTATCCTCATGAATGAGCCTCCCCCTGGTGTCAAGGCAAACTTGTCGGACTCGATGCGCAGTATTGCTTCAGCGCGTCTCACACAAGGACCGGCTGAGAAGGCGCGTCTGTACTTCCTGCTGGCCTGGTTCCACGCCGTCGTGCAAGAACGTCTGCGCTACGTGCCTCTGGGTTGGAGCAAGACGTACGACTTCAACGACTCCGATATGGCTGCTGCTTTCAATACCATCGACACCTGGCTCAACAGCGTCGCCAAGGGCCGTGCCAATATCGACCCAGCGTCTATCCCTTGGGACGCCATCCGCACCCTCATCAAGCAATCTGTGTATGGTGGTCGTGTGGACAGCGACTTCGACCAGAAGATCATCGACGCCTTCGTGGACGGTCTGTTCACTCCTGCTTCATACAACGTCGACTTCGACCTGGTTCCTAGCGTCTCGGGCGACAAGGTTCTGGCAGTGCCCGACGGCACGAAGTTGGACCACTTCTTGGCTTGGGTTCAGCAGTTGCCCGACCGTGAGCCGCCGTCATGGCTCAGTCTCCCACCCACTGCGGAGCGCGTGATCGCTGTCGCACAAGGTACTTGCCTGTTTCGTGTGGCCGGATGCATATACTGATAGATTGTCATAGGGAATGAGCTTTTGGGCAAGCTCCGCAAGATGCGTATGCTTGCCGACGACGACGACGAAGCGACGCCGAGCGCAGGACCGTCGCAAGGCTCGCAACAGCCAGCCTGGATGCGGCACTTGCACGAGCGCTGCCGCGAGTGGCTCCAGCAACTACCTGTAGTAAGCGTCATAGCTCGATCACGCTTCGCGCCTCACCGGTTACTGACTATCCGGTCACAGAACTTCCACACCTTGGAAAAGCAGAGTGCTGAGCATTCCGACCCGCTCTACCGTCTCTTCTTCCGTGAGGGCAGCATTGGCGGCAGGCTGCTCACGCAGGTCCGCAAGGACCTAGCGGACGTCGTCAAGGTCTGCGAGGGTGCTCTCAAGCAGACGAACCACCTCCGTACCCTCATGAGCTCGCTCACCAAGGGTCAGTGCGCTGATGATTCTTGCCTTCCAATGGTACTGACGTCAATGTTCTGCAGGCACGATCCCGACGCACTGGAGCCGCTACAAAGTCCACAAGGCGATGGGTGTCTCGGAGTGGATCTCGAACTTCGCTCGCCGCCTCGTACAGCTCGATCAGATCGCGGGGCTGGACAACCTCAACAATGTCGAAGTCTGGCTCGGTGGCCTGTTCTTCCCGGAGGCGTACATCACCGCCACCCGGCAGGCCGTGGCGCACCGCAAGCGGTGGAGTCTCGAGACGCTGCGCCTGCAGCTGGACATCGAGAAGGTGAACGACCCGGGCGCCTTCATCATCGATGGTGAGTGAACCACAGTACCTACAAGACAACGCACATAAGCTGATTTGAATCGTAGGCCTCGTCCTCGAGGGTGCCGCCTGGGCTTCCGACAAGCTCGTGCTGAACGACGGCGAGACCGTGCGCCTCGGCCCGTCGCAGATACGCTGGGTGCAGACCGAGGAGGACATGCCGAACGCGGTCAACCTGCCCGTCTACCTGAACGGCGACCGCAACGACGTGATGTTCACGGTCGACTTGCCGTTCGACAGCGCCGCGGGCGCGCTCGTCGCGACACGCGCGGTGTGCTTGACCGCTGGCGGCTGAGCGTCGCGCGTACGCATATAGTCGGTTGGATTGGGGATAGGGTCGATCTGGAGCACTCGCTGATACTGCACACGCATACCCCACATATATACACATACCATAACTCTCCTTCCGCGCCATGTCTTTAATGCCTAATGAATTTCACGATCTTGCTTCTACACTCGCGCTCTGCGTACATGTCCCAGCTGCTGACTACATACATATGCTACACGCTCTGAGGTTCGGTTCATGAGTTCTGTTCAACGACACTCCCGCCGGCGACCTCGAGCACCTTCCAGTCAACCTCGATGCCGTGCGTTTTGAAGATTGCGGCCGCGTCTCTCGCGATCGCGTCGTACCCTTCCGTCGCGAGCGCGAGGATGGTGGGCCCCGCGCCAGAGAGGCAGATGCCGAGGAGGCCGGGGTGCGTGGAGGGGGTGATGTTGGACGTGACTTCGGGGAGGCCTGGAATCTGCGCACATGAAGTGAACAACGTGTGCTGAGGGTGAACAGGAGGCGGATGAGGGGACGCACGAGGGTTTTTCGGTAGGGCTGGTGCACACGATCCTTCATGGCTTCGTAGATCAGGCCGGGGTCTGGCGGGTTCTGCGCGAGCGCGGTCGTCAGGACCGCCAGCCGCTGGAGGTTGAAGACCTGCGAAGCAAGATGAGTTCCCGCCGTGGAAGAGAAGGACTAGGGACGCACGAGGTCTTTTCGCGAGTATTCCTGCGGGAGGACGCCGCGGGCCTTTGCGGTGCTGAGCTCGAACCGGGGGATGATCGCGAGGGCCTTGATGCTCTGCGACCAGCCGAAGCGGACGTAGTGGCCGATCCCGAGCGGAGGCTGCGGGGGGTCCATGCCCCAGTCCTCGCCCGCGTCGGGGGGGTACTCGGGGAGGACCTCGGAGAGCGGGACGCTCGCGGCCTCGGTCGCGGCCTGGTCGAGCTCGCGGAGGTAGGAGCCGACGAAGCCGCCGACGAGCGCGGCGGTGACGTTGTCGGGGTGGCGCTCGACCATGAGCGCAAAGTCGAGGAGCCGCTCGAGGGGGAGGCGGAGCTGGCCGAGCTCGTTGCCGAGGAGGACGCCGGCGATGACGGCGGCGCCGGACGAGCCGAGCCCGCGCCCGAACGGGATCTCGTTCGCGCAGTGGAGGCGGAGGTTGGGCGGGAAGGCGGCGACGCCGTGGCAGCGGAGGACGTAGAGCGCGACGCGGGTGGTCAGGTTCTTGTACGCGTCGAGCGGGACCTCGTCTGCGCCCTCGCCCGAGTACGTGATCTGGGGCGGGCGGGCGGGGGCGGCGGCATCGAGGGCGGGAACGGAGACGGTGAGGGTGAGATGGAGAGAGAGCGAGAGGCCGACGACGTCGAAGCCGGGGCCGATGTTGGCAGACGTCGCGGGGACGCGGATGGTAAAGGAGCGAGCAGCACACATCTCGCGGCGTGGACGGGCGCTTCCCCCGCCCATGCTCATGTATGCGCGCCCTCGAGCTCGACATGACTCGATCCCTCACCTCGACCGCGAGCAGCTCAAAAAATTCCCTCTTTCTGTGACTCCTTCAGACAGTCTGGATACGCTGCAGCCACAGGTCGAGTATCTAAGGGTTTACATGCTACAGCCATATTTTCATCTTCCCTGATCATGAACACTCCATCACAACTTCGTCAGCAACCTGCACGGAGGTGATGCGACCCTCGAATATTCAGCTCGATCCGAGACATGACGAACAGGAACTCACGCGTGAAAGATATCGTTAATGAGCTTCGTCGGCTTCCTCATGTCGAGCTTCAGCTGCAGGGTGAACGCTTGCCCCACGAGTTCCCCGGCGACCTCAGCCTCGAATACCTGACCTCCGTGTGCGACAAATGCGGCCAACGTCGCGGCGAGCTCAATCCTGGTGATGTTGAGTGCCCCGAGAGCTGCCTTGATCGACTCCTCAGTGATGTTGATCGCGCCATTAGCGATCGCCTTTGCAGCCTTGAGCGCCGCCTTGGCCACATCGAGCGCATGAGTCGCATGTTTTGCAATGTCGAGCGCACTGGAGGCGAGCTGGTATGCAAGCCACTCCGCCGAGTGTATCAGGTCATCGACGGCGTGCAACGCCGCCTCCAAAACGGTCCTCTGCGCGTCGATGAACTTCTGCAGGTCGTACTCGGCGCCGCGGATGAGCGCATCGCCATCCTTGCGCACCAACTCGATCGCGTCCTTCGCCTTGTCCACGAGCGTGCCCGTGGCAGAGTCGACCTCGCGCAAAGTGGCCTCGGCGGTCTTGAACGCTAGGTCCCCAGCCTCGCCGGCCTTCTCGACCAGCTCTTTGGCGGCAGGTATCGCAGCTTTCGCCTCAAGGAATGCAGCCCCTTTGATCACCTGTTCAGCCACCCACAGTACGCCGTCGGCGGTAGCCTTGGAGCCCTCGAGCACGAGCAGCTTCGGGCCGAGCCACACAAGTTCGCCCTTCAGACTAGATGTCATATATCTCAATTTCGGTGACGACATGGGCAGGCGAACGAACACGTACTCGAATCGATACCAAGGGGCGTCTTCACAGTAGCGGATGCGACTGCGAGTGCTGTCGATGTCACTCTGCAGGCCGTCCACGGTGCGAATCGCGGCCTCGATGTCGCTCTCGGCGCTCCCGAACTTTTCCTGCATGAACTTGTTGGCCTCGTAGAGCTTCTTTTCCGCGACCGCGACCTCCTCGTCCCACTTGGTCTTGGCTTTGTTGACGTCAGCCTCGGCGGACCTCATGCTTGCCGCACGCTCAGCATTAGCATGTTGCAGGGCGCTCTCTGCATCCTTCAGCTTCGTGTTGAAGGCCCGCCGCTGACTGTGCACGTCCGCCTGCAGGCTATGCAGCTGCGTCATGTACCTATCGATGACCGCCTGGGACTCGTCGTGGACCGTTTTCGAGTGGGCCAGCCACGATGCGTATTTCCTGGCCAGCTTGTGTTGCGCGTCATCGATTCCTTTCTGGAGCTTGGTCTCCTCCGTCTTGACATCACGCTCCGCGGCGCGGATCTCGTCGTCGGTCGTCTTCTTGAGCGTCTCCAGCGCGGCGAGGACGTGGTCCCGGACGTACTCTACGAGGTGCTGCTCGAACAGCGCGTGGAGGGCAAAGTCCAGCCCCGAGAGGTCGTTGAGGTCCTCGATCGCCCCGAGCATGTGCGCGTCGACGGCGAATATGAGGAGATCTGTGAAGTGCAGCAGGAAGTCGAACGCGAATGTGGGGCTGGGGAGGATCTCGAGATCGACCGTCAGTCCGACGTACGCGCCGAGGAACTCGAGCGCGCCGTCCACCCTCAGGGTTTGGGCGGTGGCGCCGACGTGCAGGTCGACAGTGGGTTTGAGGCCGTGCTGCCCCGTTATCTGTAGCGGGCCAATGGAGATCTTGTCGACGCTCCCTTGTGCTTTGAGAGCACCGGCGCTGATCTCCGCCGCAGCGTGGAAGTGGGTCCCGAACAGGGCGAGCGACGCGGTGAAGGAGAACCCGGCGGGGTAGGTCGTGGTCCCGAGCGTGACCCCGGTCGAGATGTACAGCTTGACGTCCTCGAACGCGATGAAGTTCGGCGGGGTCGGGATGTACAGCTGCGTGACGGTGCGCGCGAACGCGACCACGTCCTGAATTCCGAACTTCTTGAGCTGCCCGTACGCGAGCTCGTCTGCGCGCCAGGCATGTTCAGTCAGGACGGTTTGTACGCGTCGAGAGAGGTGCGTTGTGGCACTTACGCGTTGGGACCTCGCTGATCTGCACCGCGACCTGGCCTTCCGTCTCGCCGATCGCGAGGCCGCCGGCGAAGGAGAACGTCGTCGGCAGGCCGGTCTCGGGGAAGATGAGCAGGTCGATCGCCAGGCCAAGCTCGAGGAACGGCCCGATAGACACGTCCCTCCCGATCCCGAGCGGGTCTTTCCAGAGCCCGTTCATCTCGCCCTCGAGCTTGACGCTTTCGCCCTTGACGGTCAGCGCCGCCTCAAAGTCGAGAGGCGCATCCGCCCCGGCGACCGGGACCTGCACGCCCGTGGAGACCTGGAGCAGCAGTTGCTCGACGTCGATCGAGAGCGAGATGGGGTCCGTCGCGATGCCGTGCCCGAGGTGGATCATCGTGTCTGTGGGGAGCACGACGTCGAGCAGGAATGACCTGCCCGAGCTCCAGCTCGCGCTGAGCATCAGCCCGGGGAACGAGGTGCGGCGGAGCAGCTTCTTGACGGGGTCCACCTCCCCAAATAGGGCCGCAAACTGCACCCCTGGCACGGTGGTTTGTCAAAGACGGTTGCGAACACACACTGGATAGTGTCCTTACCCTTCCTCACTTTGTACTTTTGAGGATTCTTCTGAGACGGCGCCGGGTCGTCCCTCGAGGCCGCGATGAACATGAGGTCTTGCAAGGCAAAGTTCTCAAGGAACGAGCCCCGCAGCTCGGGGAAGAGCTGGCCGAGGGTGGTCGTGTTCCCGAGATCCACGAACGTCCCGTAGACGGTCCACTCCAGGTCCTTTGCGGCAGATTTGTTGAGGTGGACGCTGGCGGTGATGGACGGTAACGTCGCGAGCCCAGCTAGTTGCACCCGCCCTCCCAGCGTGATCTCTGTTGATCTGCCCGACCCCTCTTTCTCGAACGAGACCTCGATGTGTGCCGATGCCAGGCTGAGTCCGACATCGCCGGGCAACTCGACACTCTCGATATCGGCTCGGAGGATGATTCCCGTGGACGAGAGGGACAAAATAGCATCGCTGGCGGTGAAGGATTCACATACAAGCCTGTCAACCTCGATGCGAAGGCCCTGGTCCTTGGAGATCTCGACAGTCGCCGAACCTATGGTGAGGTCAATGTGGTGCGGAAGGGAGAGCTCGGCGCCGGCGTAGTGGCGGAAGAGGTCCACGATGCCCTCACAACCCAAGTCTTGCACGTACGCGGAAACGCTGTAGTGCCTGCCAGGGGAGAACGTCCCCGTGAGTAGCGCAGACACGGAGTCGGCACGCAGCCCCGCGCGGATCGAACAGTCGAGCGACTTGACACTCCCGATCGGGAACATCGCGGAGAGCTGGACCATCTCGAGCTGGGAACACGCTGCCGTCAGTGATGTCGTGCGGCGGCTCGGTGTCCCGCAGAGTACGCACGTCTATGCCTGTCCCGAAGGCATTCGTCCAGATGCCGCCTTTCACCATCGCCTCGAGGTCCACGAGCCCGCCGAACTCGCCGATCTCGACGTCGAAATCGAGGGGGGTGACCGAGCCGGGGACTGTGATGTGCATGTCGCCGGTGACCTTGAAGCCATACTCCGTGCGCTCCTTGCTATTGAGGCCGAGCGTGGGGACACTGACACCGAAGAGCAACACTCCGACACGACTGAGGACCACACCGTCGCAGAGCCGGATCCCTTTTGTTGGGCTCACGTCGTTGCTGGTGACGTCGAGCACCCCCTGGACGGCAAAAGAGGACACTCGCGGCCGCGAGTTCCACGAATGTCCCGGCCCGAGGTAAACGGAGGCATGCAGCGTCAAGCCAGAGCCAGAGATGTCCAGGACATCGTGGAGGATCCGGTACAACGACCCAGAGTTTGTGTCGATGGGAACGTCAGCGGTGATGATCCAGCCTGGAGGCGCGGTCTTGATGCTAGAAATTGATTTTTAGGCAACTCACGGATGGACAGCATGGGCGGGAGGGACGCACAAACGGTGGTTCTGGTAGGTGATTGTGACATTGCGAAACTCGAAGGTGTCAAATTGTGTCCCTTCGAGCAAGGGGATGAGGTCTCTGATGAGGACGCTGGACAGCTGGACGCGCTGGTAGACGGCAACATCTGACCCGATATCCACGCTCGGCGGGGGAGGTCCGTGCCAGCTCTGCAGGGCGACCTCGTACGCGTCCAGCCCGAACAGCTTGATCGTGCCCTCTAGCATAAACCCCGTCGCGGGAGGGGCTGCTTTGGGCTTGCCAATGTCATTTCCGTCGTCGGCAAGGTGCGGGTCGGTGAGATGGACGTCGCCGATCGTAACATGGGTCGCGTTCTTGACGAGGGATTTCCATGCTGCATGGGTCGTGGGATGGGTGAGGTAGGTGCCGGATCTTCTTACATTGAGGGCGTCTCCTGCATGACCGGCGGCGCGCACATATCGGTGCGACGCCTGTAACCCGACGTCGTGCGCTAAAGTCGGTGGCGGCGGACGGGAGGCTAACGCAGGGGATGCTGCGCGCAATGGCCGGTATGTTGCCTTGGACGCGACATGTGCGGACGACGGCCCGGGTGTGTCTGATGCTCCCGCGCTCGTCAGTGTGCGTGATGCGCGACTCTCCTCAAGGTACGCCGACAGTACTCTGGAGTCGAGCTTGCCCTCGAGCAGGAGAGGCGAATAACGGCTGAAGGTGTGGAAACGGGTAGCCCACACAATGGGGGGCTGGCGATAATTCAGTTCATGCGCATCTGCGGAGAGAGAGCTGTCGGAGCCGTACCAACGTATCCTCCAAACTCATACGGCCGCGGTACACTATACTTGGGGCGAGCCAGGTGTAGTTCTCCTTTCCAATCCATCGGGATATACTCCACGTTTTCGGCTTGCCATCCATGTAGTCAATATACGTCAACCGTGACGGGTCCGTATCTGGGAGGTCAGTGTTTATCACGGTCGTCTCCAGTGTGCCTGTAGCGCCTGTCACATCCCGGAGAACGCGGATGGCAGTCTCAGCACTGATATCAAATGCGTGTGGTGGTTTTCATAAGCGATGTATAGCCTGAGGGAAGAGACAGAATGGGAACTTACCGGGTCATGTCGCTATTTGCTTCGAATGTGCCAAAGACCTGCCATAGGTGCCGACAGTGAGCATTGAGGTGTTTTCACGGAGGCGCTCACTCACTATGTTATCAGGCGACTGGAAATTTGCGCTAACCAGGTCCCCCAAACTATAGGCGGACCGATGCAGCCACTGCCACATCACGGTCAATACAAGCATAATCTTGAACACAAGTGATATCGGCAAGAACGCGGTACATACCTCGGCGACTACCTTGGGCATATCGCCGCTACCCCACCAAGCCTTCCCAATCTGTCGTTGTGTAACTCATATTAGTTTGCAGACGAGGACGACTTGTGAGATGGCACGAACTCGGTTCGCTGACTGTGTCCCCATCACTTTGTTTGCGTCGATTCGCTTCCCAAAACTCTTGGCAGAAGAGATCAGTGTGGTAGAACTCTTCTTCAAACGGCTTTGCATGAGCCCGTGCCACGATTTATTCGTCTTGGCGAGGTTCTTCAGCATCTTGTCATGAAGCTCCTTTGCAGCGTCTTCTCCGGGCCATCCCCGTTTCCAGTCGTTGTGGTTTTGTGTCTGTGCATCGATCAACCGTTGCAGGTCAGCCAAGGAGATATAGGTGTTGTAGAAGCGTAAAAGATCGGTAGAAAGGAGCACATAGTCTTCCGTCTTGAAGGTGTCGTCTGGAACGGACCAGGTGAGCCAGTCGGTGAGCTTCAGCCGACGGGTACCCGGAGCGCTCGCCTTCTTGTCCTCCTCGGCTCTGAGCTGTTCCGACATGTCGCGCAAATCCTTCCTTGACGGCCAGGAGCCAACGGGGACAAAGAAGACTTTCAGAGTCGGGCCGGTCCATTCCTGCGGCTTCCAGAGACGGCTGGCTCCAGCAGACGTCGACTTGATCGCGATTTCGCGCCAGATCGCGGCCTGGAGCTCCACGCGCGCAGAGTCGTCAGAGGTGTCAGGTTTCCCTCGCGGGTTCGGGGCGATCAGTCCTCTTCGAGGCCAGGCGCGTGCCCCCTTCTCTCCCAGGACTTTACCATCCTCGTCGTACCCTTTACAAGCCAGACTGTCTACGGTTTGGGCAACTTTCCAGTCCTCGCGGTAGGTCTGGGGATAGAGGTTCTCATCGATGGGAAGGCGCATGTTGAAGTCGTCCACGGAAATGAAGAACTCATGCTACCAGCGGTGAGCGGCGTAGCATGAAACTGAGGGTGGAGACATACATTCGAGTCGACACTGCAGCTGACGAAGTGCAATCCGGGCACTGGATCCTCTCCGCGAAGGGCTTGCCAGAGCGGGACCAGGAGATTGATGGTAGACGCAGGAGGATCGCGCGCTTTGCGCTTGCGGGGCATCGGGATGGTGACTGAGAGGGTGCCATCGTCAGTGAAGTCCCCTTGGAATCCGGTGTACGCCCCGTCGCTCATCGCTGTTTCGGATGATCAGTATGGGGTGGGCTGCATCGGCGACAGCACCATGAGATATACATCCTCATTGTCTGGCGCTCGTTCCGACAGACCCGGCAAGCGGTGAATGGAAGTTCAGTCACATTGCCTACACACGAGCTGACGCCTCTTCTGCGGGCAATTAGCGGTGAGCGCAAGATATGCTATCGGCATCGATCTCTGATACTCGCCTCACATTGCAACGGATTGTCATGGGACGGGGCCCAGCCGAATGCCATTGAGCCCTCGCGCATCGACTAACGCAAATGCATGCGTCTGGGCAATGTCCGAGAAATTGACATTCTCAACACCCCCACGATCGCATCACTCAGTGTTACTGCATACATCCGAGTCAGAACTGAGACATATGCATGGGCATGGATAGATATCAACTTACGCTAGTGGCAGGCTCCAGGATAAGCGAGCACATTTCACGGTGCGAGTGTCCGACATGGCGCAGCGCTCGAGTCTGGGCGACAGGACAGGCTTCTGTTCTTAACCACAGAACCGCGACATGCGACGCAACGGTGCCGGTCAGCCGATACGGGCGGCCGCACTGGCACGTTCAGTGTTCCGAAATTCCCTGAGGTCATGAGTGCATTGATACCGGAGTATGCCTCAGCGAACATTGTGGTCCTCCTGAACAGCTGGAAAGATCAGAGGTCGTTGTAGTAGTAAGAACGGTTCCAGCCCGGTGCCGCTAAGCCTCCCCTAGCTAGGCTAAGGCAAGACGTCCGAAGTGCAAGCACGACGCGGAGTTCGAGCGATCCCGTCGTGGCGCCGTGGGAATATGGGATGTTTGGCCGCCTCTGCCACGCGTGCCGAGCTTGGCCCGCTGTTGGACCACACTCAGATAGTCGAGGTCAGACCGGCAGAGACATTGCTATCTCGAGCTCGACATCTGAAGACATTGTGTGGTGCAATATGCAGAATGCGTGGTACATACCAAAACCCTAGCGCATCATCGTTCAAGCTCCGTCATGTGCTCCTGCCATTGCGTCGGCCGCAGTGGTCGCGACACTAATTCGCATCCCAAGGCATGTATTTCTTTCGCCGTGCTAAGCAAGGCTAAACCCAAGTCAAAATATCAGAATCTGTACGCCCTACATACCAGTACAGTGTAGACGAAGTGGAATATCTGGCAATAACGCTCTCATCAAGTGCAAGCAGGTTGCATTCACGGGACAATGACAGCCCTGAAGTGGGCTGACTCGCGGCGCCGGAACGCTTCAGGGACCTGCTCGAATGGGAACCTCTCGACCATCGCCTTGATGTTGTGCAGCTTCGCAAACGCCACGCATTCCTCGATGTCGCCCGCGGTCCCGCTTGGCAGGCCCCGAATGGAGTATCGCCGCCTGATGAGTACCACTGCAGACACGCACTTGGTCAGAGAAGTCCAAGGGAGATATCAAGCAGCCTGGACATACTGGGGGCGATCCCGAGCTCCTGGCCGTCGACCTGGAGCAGGAGCAGCGTCCCGTCGACGTCGAGCCCGTCTATCAGCTTTTTCGTCGCCTCGGGTGCGGACGCAGTGGAGATGACGAGCTTCGCGCCGCCGAGCGCTTTCAAACCCTCAGCCTGGTCGACCTTGGAGCCATCCAGGTACTCGTGCGCGCCGAGCGCGCGAGAGAGAGCTTCCTTCGAGGAGCCCGAGGACAGTGCGACGACGCGGTATCCCATCGCGCGCGCGAATTGCAGGGCGAGGTGGCCGAGGCCGCTGACGACAGGACGGCCCGGGTGAGAAGGCGAGCATAACTTCAAGTGCGGACCCTGACTCACCCGATTCCCTGCACAGCAACGATGTCGCCCGGCTTCAGATCCACCTTACGCAAGCCATCTGAGAAAGGCCATTGTAATCGGTGAAGTGCCCTGAGAGAGAAACCTTGTGAAAGCTCACTGAAGACCGTGACACCCGCGCATAGCAAGGGCGCCACCTCGGCGGGATCCAAGTCGCGAGGGATCACCGCGACCGCCTCCGAGCGTGCGGTCACGTACTCCGCATAGCCGCCGTCCGAGAGGATGCCTGGTGCCGGCGGACCAGCGGTGAGTATACCCTCTTCTAGGCGTGGAGCTGTATCTGATGACCTACCGGTGAGGTCTTGGTCCGCACAGGTGAGATGGTCGCCCGCGCGGCAGCGCTTGCAGGCGGAGCAGTGTCCGCCGTGGCAGCCGACGCCGACGCGGTCGCCGACCTTCCACAGCTTCTCCCCGGGGCCCACCGCGACGACGTCGCCGACGATCTCGTGGCCGGGGACGCGGGGCAGAGGGACGGGGAAGAAGCCAGATGAAATGGTGAGGTCCCTGTTGAGAACGTGGTCAAGACGCTCGGTAAGCCCTACGGGGACGTGGTACTTGACAGGGAGAGGACTCACGTCGCGCAGACACCGCACGCGAGGACCTTGATGACGATCCGGCCTTCTTCTGGGTCTTTCCACGAGACGACAGTTCGTGCAGGCTCCTGCCCGCGCTCGAAGAAGGCGAACGCGGCGTACGAACTGGGGTTGGGGGCGGCCTTCGGGGTACCGTTAGTGGTGCTCATCGTGTCAGGGGGGTGCACTGGCAGTTGACGAGACCATGGCGGGGTTTTATGGCCATCCGCCGCAGGACGAACGACGAAAAAGACCCAGGCATGCGTGGACCATCAAGGCACTGCGCTGCTGTTCATGAGAACCCACAGGAGATACGAGCACCCGACAAAGTTCAACTTGTACCACACACGCCGTGCCGCTCTTCCATTTCCTGGCGTGGCTATAGTTAGCGATGAAAGATAAGATGGGGAACCATAGAGTGAACAGCGCGGCATACGCTTAGTCAAGCCGTCGTCGATTCTTGAGGATCACCGGCAGTGTGTGGTCGCCAACCTCGGATGCAAACATCCTAGCGTCTGTTGTGGCAAGAAGTGCGACTTTGGACTGAGTTCTGCCAGGGGCAGACTTCACTGTGGGATGTTGCTGGCAAGCGCGAGCACCTTTGTGGTCGTACGATGTGCCTATCACGATGCACCATGCAGAACCTGAGCAATCTATGCGGAGCCGGTGTTCCACTGTCAAGGCCTCTGCGTATGAACGGGGCCGGTCGTTCTTACCGACACCGATGTTCAGAGCACGGGCGGCTGCATACGCAGCTGCTCGGATGAAGGGAAGCTGGACATATGGATCCCGTCAGATGTCGTCCCACCCATGCAGACTGGCCCTGTGCATACACATGAGATTCCGGACAGGACAGGGCGGGCGCAGACGATCCATCACATACCCCGGAGTGACAGTTCCGAGCGCACACAGCGCAGGGCCGGTCAGGCGACACGGGATTTCCGAGATGGTAAAGCTAATGGTACGGTACAGCAACTACTTCTAATAATCGTGCTCGACCACACATGATCATCACATCCCGAATAAATACGCTGGCACCGAGACTGAGCGCACGGAAGCTATGGTCCCGCTCAAGCCACAGTAAAGCTGCAATGCGGTCAGATTCATGCCACGGTCAGCAAGAGAGATGCTGCTCACTAAACCATGTCGTCAAGCGACCCGTGCTGCGCGATGGCGACGAGGGCAGGCTGGTGGTTGGCCGCCGCGTTGATCGACGCCAGACGGTACGCGCCCGCGGGGAGGCCGGGGACGACGGTACTGAGGATGCCGCCCTGGGCGACGTCGTTGAGGCCCTTGAAGAACACGAAGCCGTTCAGGGGGTCCGTCGGCGTCGTCTGGTCAAGCGCGGTGAGCTTGTCGATCACGACGTGCGAGTGGCCCTGAATGTTGCCCTGCGCGTTCACGACCTGCGGCGCGGCGAAGTAGTTCTGCAACGCGTTCGTGAAGTGGCCCGTCTCGAGGTTGTTGATCGCCATCTGGATCGTGAAGTTCTTGTTCGCGGGGATCGTCGCGCCGTTCTTCGGGTTCACGAACTTGGACGAGGGCATGTTGTTCACAGACGCGATCACGCCCATCGGCGCGGGGTTGCACGAGCCCGTCTTGACCTGCTTACCGTTCGTGATCGGCAGCTGCGGGACCGTCGCGCAGAAGTTGATGAAGTTGTTGTTCGACGTCAGCGACGGCACCTGGCCGGCTGTGGGCCTGGGTTCGCAGGACGTCAGCAAAGCGAGCTTAAAGAGCCGGTGCGCGTGTCAGTATGCACTCACTGATCTTGACCGTTGTTCGCGAACCCGGTGGCGATGACAGAGTCCACGAGGGTGAGCGACGTCTGTGCGTCGCCTCCGGCGGCAGCGCCCTTGCCGCCCGCGGCGTTGTTGCCCGCGGCGGCGGTGCTCGATGCCTGTGCGCGGCAGTCAGAACAGGGCGGACAACATCCTCTCCGGTATAAATACTCACTCCAGCAGCACTTGAACCCTTGACGGCCGACGCGGTGGCAGAAGCAGCCACGCTTGAGGCCGCAGCAACGGTGGAGGATGCTGCCGCACTTGAGCCGACAACAGTCGATGCGGCTCCCGCGCCTTTGCCCCCAGCACCTTTGCCCCCAGCACCTCTGCCCCCGGCGTCCTTGGCCCCCGCGGCAGCGCCGGCGCCTTTGCCAGTAGCAGTTGCGGTCGCGGCAGCGCCCTTGCTGGTAGCAGCACCGCCAACACCCTTGCCAGTAGCAGCAACGCTGCTGGCAACTTTGTCAGGAGCGGCGCTGCTAGCGCCCTTGCCCCCAGCGGCTTGACTTGCAGCAGCCCCGCCAGCTACCGCGTTGTTGGACCCCGCCGACGCGCCCGTCGCCGCGATCCGGGCGTCCCGATCAGCAGCCGTCGTGCAGGTGATGCTCGTTCCCGCAGAGTTGACAAGCGGGAGCGCGGCGCAGCTGTGGAGGATCGACAGAGACCGGTCGGTGGATGTTCGTGGGAGAGGATGCGTGAGCGCAGAGGAGCGCAGTGCTCACATTAAACCGCCGGCGCAGGGTTGGAGGACAAACTTCCCGTTCACGCACTGCGCGAACTCGTTGTTCACACACGCGTTCTCACCCGCGGTGCACGGCGAGTTCGCGTTCAGCGTCGCGAACTTTTGGCTGTGGGAGGGAGGCAAACAAGGTTAGCGCTGAAGGCCGAGAGGGGAACAATGGAGAACGGGGTAGCGCGGGAGACGTACTTGAGCGCGAGGGCATCCCTGCCGTTCTGCTGCGTGAACGAGGCACGGCGGTGGAAGCGCGGGCTTGCAGAGGCACTAAGGGCAAGCGCGAGTGAGACAAAAATGGCGTACTTCATAGCGAGCGTCGTCAGGTGGGGGGGTATGGAGCGATCTACGCTGAGTGCGGCGGAAAGGGAGTGTGGGTTTTGGACACCGGGTCCCTTACTAGAGGCAGAAGACACAGAGCACGATCCCGGATCGCTAGGAGAGGGGCAGCTTTCGGGACGAGGGCTGGTTGGGGACTGTTCAGGCCTCCATGCTCAAGGTTCTTATGCATCCTGCCACCTGCGGCCCTAGATGAATTGAACAATGGCGGTGCCACGGCGGGAGTCCAGCGCGCCATATCTGGGCAAACAAAGCGAGATGCATGTGGTTCTTACAGACCCTGGGGGGTTCTTAGGACGCCTGGTATCTACCGGACGACTGTGCAGGAGATGATTGTCCGGAAGGGAGTTTTGGTGGCGGTGCATCCAAGTTCGTATGATCGTAGGTATGGGCTGCGTAGTTGCTGATGGCGCCCGCTGGAGTCTATCCGCAGGGCTGTATATGTGCTCTTGTGTCCTGATCACCGGTTGGGCGGCGGTGGCTGGGAATGTGGCGAAGTACTGTGGGCATCCTGTTGCTGAGCACTCTGAGCGGTGCAGTGTGGGATGCGACCCAAACACGCCCATCCTTGTTGGGCCGGCGGCACGCAAACACGCAACTGGCGTGAATACAACGCAGAGGCCAAAAGCACAGTGCCCAGGAGACGGTTCACCCAACGCCCAAAATAAGCCGGTGGGAGCTGCCAACGGCACGGCGCTTACTGTTCGACTGATTCCGTCGGGAGCTGATGGACTGCTGCTCAGAAGTTCGTGACCGACTATTCTCGGAGGCCCATCAGCTAGCTGCCACAAATATGTATCGCTGCAGCCGGTCGCCCGTGGCAATTACCTCGAGCACGGCACCGTCGTCAGTCAGCATCCCCGATATTCTCAGCAATGCCGAGTACTCGAAGCTACTCACCTACTTACGCCGCCCACATTGATGGCGTACGTCTGGGAGACAGCGCCCAAGACCTTCCCACACAGGCCTGCGGAGACCATCCACCTAAATTGGAGTTGAGGCCGCACCTCGTCCTAAAATGCTTGGGCGGACGACACATCAGCTCTACAAGTGCGCGCCCGGTCGGTAGTGTTCGGGCAATTCGGGGCAACACGAGCATGTGCGCGATCAAGCTGCGCCCTTGTTCTCCAACCTCCTATAGAAATGCCGAAGAACTAGTCACACCTGACCCTCTCCCGATGCGACCAGCCTCGTAGCAAACGTATCCAAGTGCAGACGACCCAAGGACGTAGCCAGCAACACATCGGTGCGCCGCAGCGCAGACTATCCAACCAGACATCCACTCGGCCCTGTCTCGCATGACATGACCTGTTCGTGGTGAATGGTGAGCCTTCCCTCAGATGCACGCCGTTAGCTTACCGACGCGGCGCACACTCGTGCCCGAGTACGTCACGATCGTAAGGCACAATGAAGTAAAGGTAGGGGACGTTGTGCAGCCTGGATGACAGACTCTGTCATGGCGAGGCACTCTGACCACAGCACGGATGAAATCGGACACGTACCAGTGACTGCGATCGCCGTGCGGTATGTCTGTGTGGCCCATACAGATTTGTCGCCTTCGCCATGTTGAGATTTGCTGGCTTCCCATGTACTAATGCGCTATTGATGCCGGTATCCTTTCAGCAACTGCGAGCGCCAATCCGGGTGTCCTACGACATCCAAGCCCGCCCCGTCCTGCCGAGATCAGCGCGCTCGCCGTCAGCGGTCGACAGTGAACGGGATGGCATCTGCCACAAAAGAGATCCGTTGGTGATCTAGTGAGCCTTGCAAGTTTTTCTTGCACAAACCATGTGCTGGTACACACTCGCAGTGCCTATGGCTGTTCGCAATTCGGTATCCCATTCCGTCAATGAACTGAAGCGAAGTGAGCTGTCGCCTATGTTGATGAAGTCAGAACACTCAGCAAAAATTCAAACAGGAGGCTCTGTAACAACAGTGAAGAGACAGAGTCAACAATAGATTCTTGCCAGGTGCTGCTCTCGCAGGGTGGGCGAGCAGGCGTACCGAGGACTGTTAGCACGTAGCGGCTACCGTCGTGACGTAGCGACATTAGCATGGGCGGTCACTTCCCCGAGAGTGTGAGGTTTATCAGGCGTCGCAGATTGTAAGTTCGTTATTTGTAAAGACGCAACACTCGAGAATTTCGTGTTGAAGTCGGACTACTCACGCCTGCTGGAGGTTGAGAGTAAACCGACTAAACCGACGGTGGTGATTAGCGGGAGGCCAATCTGTACACCTTCCAAATCCAGACGACTCGGTTAGATGGACAGAGGTGACGTCATGCACGTGCCCTTTAGCCATCGGCTCGAGTCTTGGGCCACGGAGAGGCGACGGACGGTCCATCGCTCTATCAGCTACCACCACCTTCTCCCTACTACTTTCTCCCCCCATCCAACATGAGTCTCTTGCAAGGCGTCCTGCGCACACAGACGCTAGAATCTCTAGACAAACAGCTAGCGGACAAGCCAATTAGCGGGCGCATTACCCCTCACGGCGATCGAGACGACAGCGACGACGAGCTCGTCAATGTCGTGAGTTGTTTCATGTGTTTCCTCTCTGGAATTTGCTGACATAGTCTACCAGGTATCTTCTCCTGGCACGCCCTCACAATCACGGCCGGGTTCACGGCCGGGTTCTCGTCCGCACTCCCCCACTCGTCGAGGGATCGCACGCCCGAGTCCTCTTCAATCTGTCTCTGCGCACAAGCCCACTTCCAAAGACCCGTTGAGGGTTTTTCCTACGGATGTTTCGCAACGCATCTTCTCCCAACTGTCGATCAGGGACCTTGCACGTTGCTCGCGAGTCTCGAAGAAGTGGAACAAGAGCCAAACGCTTAACTATGGTGGGCAGCATGTTACTCAGCAGGACGAAGGGCAGTGCTGACTCAGGCGAGTAGTCTGGTTCCAACACTACCGGAAGGAGAACTTCCATGACGAGAGCCTGCCCCCGGGCAAGTGGACCAAGCGCGAATCTAAGCAGAATTGGGTGAGTGACCATCGACTGCGTCCTTGCCATCGGCCGTGTACCCATAAGTCCCTATACAGCGTACCATCTACCTCGGAAGCGTACCCAACCGCCCTGCACCCACGCTCTCCCGTTCAGGATACGACTCGCCGCGCTCCGGTCAACAAACCCCTCGCGAGATCCGAGAGGAGAAGTGGCGACAGGAGGCCGAGGCAGTCGGCAAGCCGTCGAAGGTCGAGATGCGGGAAATGTACAAGGAACTCGGCGGCCGGAAGGCCAGAGGCAAGGGCAAGCTCGGCGGCACTGGCGGCATGCGAGACCGCGGCGGTTTAGGCGACCTCGGAGGCGACGACTTCTGAAGATGCGCATCCCCAGACGCTCTCCCAACATGGTCTTGAAGTGACACTGCAGACCACAATGGCTTGGATTCCGGATTGTACATTATCGCTCACGCTTATGATGACTCCTTGTAGAACTAGAGGTTCGTATACACAGAACGGCTTGTGCCCACCCATTTACGCAACTTGCACACCGTGCAGCCTCCTTTCTCTACGTTGTTTTATCAAGTGTGATATGTCAGGAATGTGATTGACCGAGCACAAGATCGAGATCTGTGTCGATCTCGGTTGAACAAGCGAGGCGGGTTCGAGGTTCGGAGGAAGCGTGCCTTTGGTTCGTGCCACGACGCCATCCTCCTCGTGTGCTTCCTCTGCCGGCATATAAGCTCGCGCGGATACCCAGGAGAGCATCATGAAATCCAGTTCGTTGCCACGGTCAGTGGCTGAAGGCGTGGACTGCAAGGTGAGTCAGAACCACCCGCCGACCTACCAAGACCACGACTCCTTCGAAATTGGTATCGAGGCTAGCTATGCAGCAGACATACCTCACCAACGATCTTGCAGGGCATAGAAGCGACTGGCTCAGAGTCTCGGATGCCTTCCCTTGCGAGCGGGACATCGTATGGCGAAACGTCGTCCTCGCTTCAGACGCTACAAACGGTAGTATCTGCCGCAGCCCGTACCCGCTGCAAACTGGGTCACTGACGGTGCACCGATCTCTTTACAGGCGTCCACGCCAAAATTGAGCGAAAGAGCCCCCGACGAGGCGTCGGAGTCTGACCACCGCTCTGGCCTAATTCCTAGAGGGACAGACGGCCTGCTAGTGCACGATCCTAGCTTTGAAGTAGAGGTATGTACAGTTGCTTGGCGACCTTGAAGCGCTTTCACCGAGAAACGCGTTTTACAGCAAGTTGGGAACATACGCGCATTTGACTCGGGGTGGCTTGATGAAGAGGTCGAGGTAGGCCATAGTACCTCCACTCCACCTCGTTGCAGACTTGCTGAGTTGACCTAACTGATGTACGGGAATCCTGTAGGAAGTGATGGTCGTTAAAAAGAGACGCAAACCCCTCAGCGTCATCATAGAGTCCACCGAGTGCATCCATCATAGCCCTCCGAAGGTGGGTAACGGGGTCCACCACGCTTCTGCAGGCAGCCGTCCGACTGATCAAACCTGCAGCATCCGCAGGCGAAAATCCAAGGCACCGTCGATGCGGCAGACTTCGAGTACATCCGGACGTCGTGCGTCTCGGACACCGGGGAGGCCCTGATCGCGCGCAAGGCGGATACGGGGCAGGTGTACTCGGTCAAGCTCACGCGAAAGTCGGGGTACAACGGTGCCGCGCTCGCGGAGCGCATGCGGCGCGAGCAGAAGATGCTGAGGGTGCTGACCGAGTGCTGTGTGCACTTCGTCCTCAGGCTCTTCTGGAGCTTCGAGGACGAACGCGCGATGTACCTCGTCACTGTGCGTGCGAGTTGGCTTCGAACTCGCGCTCATGCATACTAATGCCTGACCGCGCGTTGCCACATGCAGGACCGGAATGACGGCAGGAACCTGCGGAGTGTCGTGCAGATGGAAGGCCCTCTACCCGCGCGCGAAGCGGTGCTCTGTGCTGCGGAACTGGTACGTAGGCGAGGGACACCGTGCTTCTATCGCGCTGACCGGAATCGCAGGTAGAGGGCATATCTGGGTTACATGCCCACGGCATCACGCACACTGGGCTCAGGCCGGAGAGCGTCCTCCTCGGCCAGGACGGGCATGTGGTCATATCTGACTTTGACGAGGCAGGCTTCCTGTACGATGACGTTGAGAGGCACCTGGTGCCTCCGGCGAAAGCGCCTCTGACCGCGCAAAAGTTTCGCGCACCGGAGCTGCTCCTGCAGTGGGAGTACGACTATGCGGTGGATTGGTGGAGCTTCGGCTTGGTTCTCTTCTGGACGCTCACTGGGACGGTACGTCAGATGTGGTTCGTTGGTTGCGTCCGTCGGTGATGGTTTGCTCCGGGTCTTGCAGCATCCATTCGTGGACGAACGAGACGCGGAGAACAATGCTATCGTCCGGGCCAAGGTTCTGCACGCGCCCTTGACTGAAGATCATCTTGGAATGGACGAAAATGCCCACCGACTGATCTTCCGGGTACGTTTTGAAGTCTACAAGCATTTGCAGCCTGTTCTGACAGAACGCCGAACAGTGTTTACAACGGAATCCCGCTATGCGGATAGACGGGGTTGGTGTGAAGCGACATGAATATTTTCAAAACGTGTAGGTCTCCGTCCGTTTTCCCAGCATGTCAGCATGTCAAGTCATTGAAATGGACAATTCGCAGGAATTGGGACGAGGTCACTATGAAGCTCACAGAAGGTGATAACACAGACTGACAAGCTCATTCTTGCTGACTACTATCAATCTTTTAATTTAGCACCCTTTGCTCGAACGGAGCAACCTGTCGTGGAAGATATCGATCAGCTTTCACCTGAGCTGCAGAACCGAGTAGCACCGCTTGACGATCTGACGCAGGAAGAGCCATTCGCGTTTGACTGGAGGATTCTTGCGCCTTCTGACGAAGTCTCAAGCCCTCCTACTCTGTCTGGGATTCGAGGACATCTACAAGCTCTCCGTCTGGACCATGGCCCTAGCGATGAGACTCTGAAGCCTCGAGATGTTACTAGGTCTCCTACTGTGGTTGACGAACCTGCGGCTGGGGTTGATTCTATGGAAGACTTTGATTGCATGGAGGACTTCGACCGGACTTCTGGCGAGTTTGGCACACTACCTGACGGTATCTCTGGGCCTGCGTCGAGGATAGGCAATCTGCGGCGATTCTCTAGTCTGAACTTCGAGCTGGAGAGCTCGACTTCCGGTGTCTCTCTCAAAGACCTCGCTGCCGAGGACTCTGCGCGTGCGCTCGCCCCTTCTCCGGTTCGCCTGCGCCACGCTCGGTCCATCCTGGGGATGTCACTCGGGCGGACCGTGGACTCGTCCGACGCTGTGAGCTGGACGAGCAGGCTTCGTCGGCGCACCCGCACCGGCTCGCCTTCGCTGCCACCCGCGCCCGCGCCGCCGCTCCCGAAGGGCGTGCAGCAGATCGGGGAGGGCATCGGATACACGCGGCGCACGGACGTCCGCCGCTCGGTCCTGACGCTCGCGAGCCTCACGCCGCGGACGTGCCAGAGCATGTTCAGCGGGCTGCCTGGCCGGCTCGGCGGGAAGCGCAAGCAGAAGCGCAGCGCGGCGGCTTCGGGGGGCGAGGTGCGGCACGAGACGCACGCGGCGGCGGGCGGAGATGCGGGCGAAGAGGGGGAGGAGGAGGAGGAAGACGCGATGGAGGAGGTCATGCGGGAGATGTACGGCAGCGACTGGGTCGCTGCGGGCAGCTCGCCTGCGGGAATGGCGGGCGACGTGCCTGGCGGGGCGCATGTCGGGCTGGGCTGGGACGAGATGCCTGCGCGGGACGGGGTGCGGCCGGTGGACGCGTCGTTCGCGGGCGCGGATAGCACGTTGCGGCTGGTGTCGCCGTCTACGCCCCGATTGGGCCTGTACTAGAGAGAATTGGGGTGGTTTGTCTGCCGCGATACCTGGGTGTGGCTTGAGTTCCGCTGTCTACTGTAAACCCTGATTGATGAATGACTCAATGTCTTGTCTACAACTTACGAACACCACGGACCGCACAGGCCCAGCACCGGGAGCAGCGAGGAGGCGCCCGCGGCGCTCGAGGCGATGGGCCGTGTCTTCCGGTCCTCCCATGGGCTGTTGAATTGGCTGCTTGTCCGAAGGTTTCATTTTGTGCTCATTGAACGTTACCCGGAGGCCATCTTTGCTTGTTGTGGGCTGCGAGCACTGGCAGAATGAACTGTGGCGCGACCGACAACGCGCTTCCGCAAGCTCACGCTCCTCTTGTCCGTCGCGCACCTGACCACCGCAATCGACACCTTTCTCCCCGAAACCACCACCTCGGACGTCTGTCTAGCCCCCATACAAAGACACACGCTGTTCATCACTGGCGACCGCGTGCATTGGCGGAGAAATACCGTGTCTCCCCCGTACATCACCCATTAGCCTTCAGGCTCGCACCTGCTTCACTGGGCCCTATCGGCCTCGCCAAGCCAAACGGTAGTTAAACGGAGAAGGGCGATCTGGCCTCATGCCCAAGACGCTACACGCCGCTGCAGACACCCACACGGGAGATGGGGAGCTGTACGTTGTGAGCAAGAACGGTGCCGAACGTAAGTCGTCTTCGCGCTCGCGCTGCAGCCGGTGTGCCTCCCTCAGACGCGTCTCCTCACAGGGCAGGCCCACATCCTCGAGCGCCACGAAGAAGATGTGTACGTTCATTATGTAAACACGGACAAACGCATGGACGAATGGCTCCCGGGACGCGAGGTGCGGCCTGCAGGCCACCGCGCGGCGGACATGGCGCGCAACGGCACGAGCCGCAAGAGGAAGAGAGGCTCGCTCGAGGGCGAGGGCCCGCGCCGAACCGGCTCCCCTGTGAAGACGGAGGCCGAGCCAGCTTCGGCGCAGGCCGCACTTGACGCGGGCCCGGCTGGGATCACGGAGGAAGAGTTCGACATCGAGCATCACAAGCAGATCACCGCGAAAAGGAACTTCGACAAGGTCGTCTTTGGGCGGTGGCAGATCAAGACGTGGTGCGTGTTCCCCCTGCGCGCTGCGCGGACGCGCTCGCGGTGCTGAAGCTGGGACAGGTACTTCTCGCCCTACCCTCTGACGGAGGCTGAGGCGGATGACACGGGCACGCCCAGCGCGCACACACCCCACTCGGCTGCCAAGATCCCGGGGGTGTCGCGGTCCTCGATTCGCTCGCATGGACGCACTTCTGACCTGCTTGCGGGAGGACTGGGCCGCACGCACAGCACGGGCCAGCACTCCACCTTGTGGGTCTGCGACCGGTGCTTCAAGTACATGGCAGAGGGGCTTTCTTGGGAGCTGCACGTCGTGCGTGCGCATACAGTCGCCATTACGTCTCGGCGTGCTGACGGCCGCCAGGTGTCTTAGAAAAAGTGCACCCGGCGAAGTCCGCCAGGGCGTAAAGTCTACCAGCGCGGGGCCCACATCATCTGGGAGGTGGACGGCGCGAAAGAGAAGGTGCGTCCATGCGTCCTATGTCCGGCCGATCGGGCGTCTGCTGACGGCGCGTGCAGCTCTACTGCCAGAACCTGTCCTTGTTCGGCAAACTGTTCATTGACATAAAGACCCTCTTTTTCGACTGTGACAACTGTGAGTAGGCTCTGTGTCATCTTTCACACTGGGCGCGATACTGATGCTTTCGCAAAGTCTTGTTCTACATCTTGACAGATGCAGATTCTCAGCGGGACCATGTCCTCGGGTTCTTTTCGAAGGTGATGAGCGACCGCTGTCGGTAACTCAATCGAATCCGCTCAACACCCTTCCTCTGCAGGAGAAAGTATCATACGATGACTACAACCTGGCCTGCATCGTCGTGCTCCCGCCCTATCAGAAGAAGGGCTACGGCATGCTTCTCATCGAATTCAGTGAGTACACTACCTCTCTTCGGGCGCATTTACAGCCTTATCACCGCGTGCGGTGCTGACATGCTTGTGAATCAGGCTACGAGCTGTCAAGGCGAGCGGGCAAGATTGGGACGCCTGAGCGGCCGTTGTCCGATCTCGGGCTGAGGAGCTACCTCACGTACTGGATCTCGACGCTCGTGCGCTTCTTCCGGTGCGTTCCAAGCTCACGCTCCGATCTGCTAGGGACACCGGACTGATCGTTGGGGCTGGTTGTGCGTGCTCGTGCGCGTACGTGCGTGTGTGTGTGCAGGCGGCTGCTGTCCGTGCTCCCCCCGGACACGGCACAGGTGGTCACGACCGGCGCGATCTCCGAGGTCGCGGACGCGTTCGTATTGTCCCCGTCGCGTGACACGGAGGACGGCTCGACGTCCTCAAGGACGAAGCGGCGGAAGAGCACCAAGGGCTGGGATGGTGAGGAGATTCCTGCGGCCGCGCTCGCAGTGCGGACCGCGCAGCTCAACGACGTGAACGGTGCGTCTCGGCCTTGCTCCCTGCCCCCCCCCTTCCTCTTTCTCCCTTCTTTCCCTCTGCCCCGTCTTCACCGCAGCAGCGAACTTAAACCTCCTATCCCACGCGCGCGCTCGGCCATCCACTCAATTGCACGAACCCTGGACGCGATTCTATCCGACGGGACGCGGCACGATCCGCCGCCACCAGACCCGATGTGGACGTCCCTGCGCGCGCTCGAGACGACGGCGCACGCGGACGGGAGCGCGACGACGCACGTCGTCGTCCGCTGCGCGCTCGCGGACATTGCGCGCGCGACGAACCTCCGCGTCGAGGACGCTGCGTTCGCGCTGAACGAGTGCGGCCTCCTCACCCGTCGTGGCGCGGACGCGCACGCCGCCGCCGCCCCACCGGTCTCTGCGGGCGCGTCCCCGGGTGTAGACCAGGACGAACACGGAGGCACGGATGGGGGCGAAGGGGCGGAAGGGGTGGTGATCATGGTGACGAGGGAGATGGTCGAGGCCGTCGCGAAGCGGAGGGACGTGAAGCGGATGTGCATGGACTTGGCGCACGTCCTTCTCTGACCCCGCGGCAAGCCGGGGCACCTGGTGCTGCACGCCCACTCGCTCCTCGACGAAGGCCGCGCGAACCCGCACGGCCAATCGGAACGTCGGGAGGGGAAGGAGGACTACTGGTCATGGGTTTGTTGGTGTGTATGTACGCTTGTGTGAAAGGCGTGCGATGTCCGCATAGTTCGTGCAAGTCCTGGGCCGGACTCCGACCGCATCGTAAGCTACTAATTGAGGATCCGTTCGTGTCATTTTCCGCTCGTGTGGGCCCCTTTTGCTGAGCGAAGTATGATAGCAGTCGTTGAGCGATCCTGCATCGCCGTCGACTTATCAGGCAATGTGTAAGGCGCGATGGCGAACGATCCGCGCAATCCCTTGATATCGGTCGTTTACAAACGCCACTACGACCGTTTATTCGCCATGGTCAGACCCTGAGCCGTGCCAATTACACCGGTTCTTTGCCGGAATGGTACGTTTACATCGATACAACCAATCAAGAGACTGATCCTTCTGGGGTGCGGATTGCAACAGCTCCGTGCTGCGAAGATGACATCGAGAGAGGCCAGGTAAATGACATGCGAGCATGGGGTCGGTGCGTACTGGTCGTGGGGGCGTGCATAGCATAACATACAGGGTACGAGTATGACGGCGGCGGGAGAGGGGGGTGAGAATGGCGGAGGGAGGATGGGGTTTGTCCTCTTTACTGGAGGACAGGGGCATCGTGCTCGACAGCAAGGATAGCCTGCCTCTTCTCCGCGACACGGGCCGCACGACGCTCGCGAGCCGCCTGAGGGGATGATGAGTTTATGTCAATCGTCGTACATCGTAATCTGCACTAACCTTGTTCTTGACACGGCGGGCCTCCATCTGGTCCGTGAGGACCTTGGTACGGGACTTCTCGGCCTTGGCCTTGTGGATGTATTCCATCAGGACCCGCTTGTTCTTGAAGACGTTGCCCTTCGACTTCTGGTAAAGCGAGTGGTAGCTGAGGAGCACCAGGCGCTCGTGTGAGAGGCAATCTCCTGCTCGTGAAAAGGCTGGAAACTCACAGGTGCTTGTCGATCTTTCCTGCTTCCCGGTACTTCCTCAGCAGCCGACGCAGGACACGCTGTCTCCTCATCCAGAGGACCTTCGTGGGCATACGCGCATCGGCCGTACCCTTCCTCTTACCGGGGCCAGTGTGGCGACCCTTGCGCTTCGCGGCGAGGAGCTCGTTGGTGCGCGCGCGCGAGTGAACAACGGTGGGCTTGATGATGATGTTGCCCTCCTTGATGAGCTTCTTGACGTGTGCGCGCGAGTTGGCGTTACCGATCTCGGCCTGCTCAGCGGGGTCGAGCCAGATTTTGCGCTTGCCGACGCCCGCGACGGATGCGGCGAGGCGCTTTTGAGACCGGAGGTTAACCATGGCGGCTGAGCAAGAAAAACGGACAGACGATGCAGATGATGGTCAGAAGGGTGTTTTTTCGTCGACGTCGCGGGCGGCAGCGAGCTCACCTTGTTCTTGAGGAGGGTCGATAGGCAGCCGTGGGCCTGACCGAGTGCGGGAATGGAGGCAGAGATTACGTGAGCAAAGCCACTCGGCCATCGCCGAAACTCAATCCGTCCAGCTGCATAGCTCCGGTCGCTCGGGCCAGCGCCTGCGGGTGGCCTCGTCACTTGGTCTGTTTGCACCTGTCTTTCTCGGGCCGTTGTCTCTGCTGCTTGTGGACTGGAAAACTTGTGGAAAACTGGCCAACCTTGGGCGACTGGATGAATTTTCTATCTCGTCGCATCTCGGATCCTGCCATGATTGGATTACGCTTCACTCTGCTCAGATGGCCGCAGTCTCCGCGTCGCCTCGCGCCCGCCTCACGAATGGCGTAGGCAATCTCCTTGGGCATCGGCTCTTCTCTGACGCGGTCGTCTGCCATGCTGTCGAAGCCTCTCGAACGTCGGTCGTCGCTGCCGCCCTGCTATCTGTATATGTCAATTGTTGCTGCTCGCCGGGCGAGAAGGCTCCGCTGTACGCTTGGTCTGCGCTTGCTGCGTTGCAGACAGGAATATACCGTCTCGAGTGGTCTGGAAGACTCCCAGGGTGTGTCCGAGATTGCCCGAGGCCGGCAAATGACCCCCCACAGATGCCTACGCCTTGGGGATCCGGGTGGCTTTGCTGGAATACCTTGAGCATGTCTCGCGACCAGCGACCAGCGGCTGGAGGCCCTCGCACACAGTTCGGCACGAGGGAGGACCCTGCGTTCCGTGGGCCGGAGTGGCTGGCATGACGCGTCTCGGGCGTTCTGGGCGGATGGCCGGCGGAGGGGCACCAATCAGGGCGGGCTGGGAAAGTGGGAAGCGGTCTATAGCAAAAAGCGCGCTGTTTGGGAGTTGTTATCTCGGAAGCTCTACAGCGGTAGGGACGATATGCGAGGGAGGTTCGCCATGGATTCGGACCACTGAGTTGAGGGACGAGTTTAGCTCGAGAAATGAACGGCCTTCTATCAGATCCGTGGCAGGAAGTGGCAGGCGGAATCAGGAGGGAGACAGGATTCACGGGACAGGTGTGCGGTTCTGAGACGGGACAGTCGTGGCAGAGATCACCTCGTGGGGGACGAGAAGAGCGGCCAGGGCCGGTGCACACGGCGTAGTTCGACGCGGATGTCGCCAACACTGTCGTAAGATGCAGCCCGCCACGGGAGAGCGGCTTGGGAACGTGCACGGCGGCATTGGCCCAGTCGCCCGCCCCGGCTTGTGCGTGTGTGCCCCATGGCTAGCCTGAGTGCTGCCGAGCTCGAGGCGATTGACTCTGGAGAGAGCGCTGTACTTGCAGTGGCGAGCGTGTCCGGAACACTGGACACTCGCGACGGCGGTGACTGGCCAGGTCAACAACGCGCGCGGCTAGCGCTCATCGCTCGCTCGCCAGGGCAGACTCGGACTCGGACTCGGACTCGGACTCGGAGCGACGCCGGACGGCGGATGGGGAGACAAAAGATAGGCGCCGGATTGGTGAGGGAGAGGGCTTACATAAGCGATGGATAAAAACGAATGGGCAGTGGCGCTGCGTACGGTTTTGCTCCGGTTCGTCTCCTGCAGCCCACTCTTCCTCTTCCTCTTCCTCCTCCTCTCCGCTATTCCCTCGCCTTCCGGCGCCCGGTATTCAAGGGTCAGGCGTAAGGGCACCCCTCGCACCCGCCCTCGCCCTTTCGCCTCGCAACTCTTGTCCAAACGCAATCTCTCTTCAGCGTGCATACCGTCATGATATCTCAATAAACGCGTTTTCCGCCCAACGACCACAGCTCCATTCGCCCGTCTGCCCTCTTAATCTCCCATTCCACTCATCGCCTTCCATCACACCCTCCACCCAGTCACGATTCCGCTCATACAACATCCACCACACCCCTCCATGGCCGATTCTAACGACACCACCCAAGCCGAAGGCGAAAGCCCCGAGGGCTCAGACAAACCACCGCATGGTAAGTCATCAGCTCCATCCCCTTCATTTCTCCCCCCTCATCCCTCGCCTACGTCCTCGCGTAGCTCAACCCAACGGCAAGTCCCGTTCTCGCCGTTCCTCCGCACACGGCAGAGCCGTCCCGACAAGTGGCGTCCTTGATTCGGCAAATCCCCATATCCCTCTGCCCCCTCCAGACTCGCACCTCTACGAGAAATCGCCCGGCCATACCCGCAAGAGTCTCGAGGACATGGCCAAGTTTGACAAGCTCGACAAGCTCGCCATGAACGGCATCGCTCCCCACCTCAAGCAGACGTCCTCGTCGACGACGGGCTCCATCACCCCATCCTCTAGCGAGTCGCCCTCCGCCTCAGAATGCGAGAGCTGGAGCGTCCCTTCCACTCAGCCGCCTAGCAGGGCTCCCAGCATGTCTGCGGGCGTCTCGGGAGGTAAGCTCGCCGCACCCGTCAAAGAGCCCCAATCCAAGGTCGCACCGAAGAAGGAGTTCCCTCCTCCCACGGCACCGCGGATATCGCCGACCCTGTCTGCAGGCGAGGAGAAGTCTTCCCGCAAGGGCCCGCCTTCGGTCCATTCGGACACTGGTGGACAGAAGTTCACCCTCAAGGACTTGCTCGGTGCACCCAAACTCGTTCGCAGGTCTTCTGCGCGCTCCACAGCCAGCAGCAAGAAGTCCGACTCGGATCGGGGCGGACGCTCTGAGGCCGGCGGGAGCACCGTGAGCCTGCTCAAGAAGTACGGTGTCTGCGAGAAGGTGGCCATCGGGAAGGGCGCTACGTCCGTTGTCCGACTGGCTCACAAGTGGGATCGCTCCGAGGAGAAGCTCTACGCCGTCAAGGTATGAAGCCCAGTTTGGACGGCGTCGAGCATGACTAATATAGCCGGTCGTAGGAGTTCCGGAAGCGACGGAAGAACGAGTCGGAGAAGGAGTATGTGAAGAAGCTCACGGCGGAGTTCTGCATCTCGTCGACGTTGCATCATGTGAATGTCGTCGAGACCGTCGACCTTGTGCAAGACGAGGCGCAACATTGGTGCGAAGTCATGGAGTTCTGTCCTGGCGGCGACCTATATGCGGCTATCAAGCGTGGCGGCATGTCTCCGAGCGAGGTCGAGTGCTGCTTCAAGCAGATCTTGACCGGCGTCGCCTATCTCCACAGTCAAGGTGTGGCCCATCGTGACATCAAGCCGGAGAACTTGTTCTTCGACATGCATGGCCACCTGAAGGTACGTCGTGCTGGAGCTGATCCGTGTTCATCCCAGACTTACCGCATGGTGTCTGGTAAGATCGGTGACTACGGCGCGTCAACCGTGTATCGTTTGCCTTGGGAGTCAACGATCCATATGTCCACGGGGCTCTGCGGCAGTGAACCATACATTGCCCCAGAGCAGTTCCTAGGCAAACGTAAGCAACCAGACTCGCTCCACCTGCCTACCTCTCCTGATTGTTCAGGTGGTGGGCATGTAGCCTACGACGCCCGTCTTGTCGACATCTGGGCGTGCGGTATCGTCTACTACTGCCTGCACTTCCAAGAGCTCCCGTGGACGGTGGCGCAGCCGACCGACCAACTCTTCTCGGCGTACGTTGCTGCGTGTAATACCCCGTCGCAGTCGGCTTGCCCTCCCACCATCAACAACCTCTCGCCGCGGGCGTGCCGTCCGCTCATCCGCAAGATGCTCGAGCCCAATCCCAAGTTGCGGTCGCTCATCGACGACATCATCAAGCATCCTTGGATCCAGGGTATCGAGGTCTGCCATGCTGTGGACAAGCCGTCGCACAAGCACGGCAACGCGCTCGCAATGGCGCAGGCGCAGGTCCAGTATCTCTCTTAACTGGATCCTTGCGCGCGTCCTCGTCGTCGAGAGGTCTGTGAAGGTTGTTGCCCCTTCTTATGCTGCTTTTTTGTGGGTTTCGCTCGGAAGACACGACACGACGGCTGTTCTCGTTATCGCCTGTTCAACTTCTTCATGACCCTGCATCCGTCTCCTTTTTATTTTCTTCCCCTAGCTTTTATTGTTACGTCCCTTGATGTAGAAGTAGTACTTCCCCTTATTGATCGGCTCGTAGCACCCGTGCTCCTGGCGGTCGAGCGTCCATGGTGGTATGCGAATGTCACTTGCGGTCTCTCTTCGGCGTGGACGTTTGCAGGCTTCACGACAGGACTCAGCATGTTGTAATGATAACGACGCTTGTACCGTAATGGATCGCATAATCCTATTGTTCTTGCGCATACACCTGCTGACTTTCTAAAGGAGTCAGGAACGTGGGGTCAATGACCTTTCGAACGTGATTGACCACGGCGTTTGTTTGGGATTGTTAGGCTATAGCCCCGGATCCTAACAACGACAAGCAATGGTCGGATAAGGCAACATCATACGGTCCCCCGGCTGTGGCAGCGGAACCGTCAGTCCAGTGGATAGCACCGAACGCCCACCATGTCCCACAACTTAGACGTGAGTATCGTGCACTGTGGTCTTTGAGAGGCGTCACTGTACTCACCATCGAAGTCAGCGGGCAATCGAGATCGTGCAGCGCGCGATCGAGGAGGACAAGGCGAACAACTACGATGAGGCATACAAACTCTACTCGAACGCGCTCGACTATTTCATGCTCGCGCTCAAATGTACGCCTCGCAATGATCCAGACGTGCTGGCGGGGTGCGATGCTGACCGCCGGAACTGCAGACGAGAAGAACGAGAAGTCGAAGACGCTGATCAAGTCCAAGTTCACAGAGTACCTCGCCCGCGCGGAGACGCTCAAGGAGTACCTCTCGAACAAGGAGGACAAGCGTGCCAAGAAGGCTGTCGGGGCGAACGGGATGGCGAATGGCGGTCCGGGGGGTGGGGGCAAGAAGTACGTCCTTCCACAGGTCCTTGTGCGCGCAGTCGGCTCATAGAGCCACCCCCCCCTCCCCCCGGCGCACTCCTTTTGTGCTGCGAATGTATAGGAAGGACGATGACGATGACACGGACCCTGAAGTCAAGAAACTGCGCGCAGGGTTGCTCGGGGCCATCGTTTCGGAGAAACCGAACGTCAAGTGGGAGGACGTCGCGGGGCTGGAGACAGCGAAGGAGGCTCTGAAGGAGGCCGTCATCCTCCCCATTAAATTCCCCCACCTGTTCACAGGGAAGCGTACGCCGTGGAGGGGGATCCTGCTCTATGGCCCGCCGGGGACGGGCAAGTCCTATCTCGCGAAGGCGGTCGCGACGGAGGCGAAGGGGACGTTCTTCAGTGTGAGTTCGAGTGACCTGGTGAGCAAGTGGCAGGGCGAGTCGGAACGGTGAGTCACAGGCACCTCTTTCTATGCGCGCCCCTTTGCTCATGGGTCCACATGATGTCGGATGAAGGCTGGTACGGCAGCTCTTCGAGATGGCTCGGGAGAACAAGCCCGCGATTATATTCATTGACGAGGTCGACTCGCTCGCTGGCACGAGAAACGAGTCGGAATCCGAGGGCTCCCGGAGAATCAAGACCGAGTTCCTGGTGCAGATGAACGGCGTGGGCCATGACGACACTGGCGTCCTTGTTCTCGGCGCAACGAACATCCCGTGGCAGCTGGATAACGCTATCAAGCGGAGGTACCTAGCTTGACCTGAGCACCCTCTCACGAAGTGTCTAACCCAAAGGACGTCAGGTTCGAAAAGAGGATATACATTCCTCTCCCGGGCCCTGATGCGCGCAGACGGATGTTTGAGCTGCACGTCGGCGATACGCCCTGCGAACTCTCACACAAGGACTACCGCTTGCTCGCAGAGAAGACGGATGGGTGCGTCATACTGCGTATCACCGAGTTCCGCGGAACGCTAAACCTGGGATGTCCGCAGTTATTCGGGGTCCGACATCGCCATTGTGGTCCGTGATGCACTCATGCAGCCAGTTCGCAAGGTGCTGTCGGCGACGCACTTCAAGTATCTGCCAGATATCAAGAAGTGGACGCCATGTTCGCCAGGAGACCCCGCTGCAGAAGAGAAATCGTGGACAGACATCGAGAGCGAGGAGCTTCAAGAGCCACCACTGCGTCTAGCCGACTTCTTGAAATCCCTGGACAGCGTGCGGCCGACGGTCACCGCGGACGATATCAGGAAGCATGAGCAATGGACACTAGAGTCCGGTAAGCTCTCCTCCGTGGACATTGGGCCTGAGGTACGGGCTGACCCCCTTTGTCAGGGAATGAGGGTGCATGAGTATCTGTTGTATATTTCCTGTTGTATTATGCGCGTATCCATCGTTGGTTCTGGAATGGACAGACATTCGTGAAGCAGGTGCGCGAACGTCGCCCTCGCGTTCCTCTGTCAGGTCGGCATGGCCTGCTCGCTTCGGCACCGACCACGCCTGTTCTTTGCACCCTATCACCGCGCAATCTGGATCAACGGGAACAGTGGTGAGCGGGCTTTGACGCACTTTTGCCGCACACAATATGTACGCCGTGTGAATTAGTCAAGGCACAGTCAAGCATGCCCAGATTGCTGTTTGGTGCGTCGCGCTTAACATCTCAACTATCACACACATCACTTCTCGATACCGTCTAGGTGTATGCCTTGACCCTGGATGGGGCAAGGTCGGTCTCGGTAGCGACTGTCAAGCTCCGCGAGAACGGACGAGTGTTACACGGTGCTCATGTGTTGCGCGTTTGTCTTCCAATCCACCCGCGCTCTCTCCTCCGCCGCTGTCATCTTTGGTGATGCGCTCTTCCTGCTTTCTGTCTGAACCCCTGGCGCCAGGGCTGGGACAAGGCGGTGATTATTGGTACTGCGTTCAACATGACATTTGGTGAGTACGAGAACATCAGGGAACGCCTCTGGGGCAGTATATAAGGCGTTGCAGAGTGGTCAGCGACTGCAGCTCCCCTCCAGTTGCGCACCCGAGACACAGTTCTCCTCCCACCGCTCATACCTCATTCACGATGCACTTCACCTCCCTCATCCTCACCTCTCTCCTGACATTCCTGGCCCCTGCCACGGCTCTCCCGAGCCCTGAGCCGTCGGAGATCTGGCAGAGTCCGTACAACGGCGCCCTCATCGCGCCCGCGCAGGACGAGGCCATTATCTTCGGCGCCGAGTTCGCGTTCGAGTACAGCATCTCGGACTGGTGCGAGCCCGGGTACGCGCCGTTCACGGTGTACCTCACCGAGGGCGTGACGCCGCCCGTGTGCGCCAACGTCACCGCGGACGGGGCGCTCGCCGACGGCGCGTTCGCGTTCAGTTTCGGGAAGTTTGTCGTGGCGCGGTTTGGTGCGTGGCCTTCCGTGGCGGTCCAGCTTGTGTTTCAGCCATATATCGTGCTCATGCTTGAGCGTGGATAGGTCTGCCGCAGCAGGGGGTGCCGCCGCCGCCGAGCCTGGTCATGCCGACTGTGGAAGAGCTGCTGGTGGCAGCCACGACCGACGCGAAGTATTACCTCTCGGTGGTAGAAGAGTTCGATAGCTGCCCCGTAAGTTGCCGGTGGTGATGCTTGTGCGTGACGCTCGCTCATAAAGCTTCTTTGCTTGTCAGGGCCATATACCGGTCGAATACGGCTTGGTCTCCGTGCCGATCTCGCTCTCTATTCCCGTGTAATGCCGAGTCGGACAGGATTCATCGAGGGTCCTGGAGAACGTAGGTTCGTCGTGCGGCACCATGGCGGTTTATCCATGGCGGTTTATCGGTGGAGGGCTGATCGTCTGTCAAGGGGTGTCTTCAGTTTGTGGCACTTCCATGTATCATGCTTGAAGGGCGCGAGCCGCAGGCAGTACGGTCAATACAGTCCAGTGGACTTTGGTAGTATACGTCCGATGCTCCTGCCGTAAAGCGCTTCGAAGTCGTATATGCCTCTCGACTTCTGCGCACGGCCTCAGCAGTGCCGAGCCAAAGGTTGGTGGTCCATGCGAAGAGCTCGCCGCAGGTGTGTCTATCGCTCAAGCAACGCCATTGACCATATGGCGACAGTTTGAAGTCAAGCGTTCACGATGAGAACTGTCAGTTGTCATCCTTGTGATGCAGGAGCCAATGCCTGCTGCGTCACCAGCAGGCGGCGCTTTGGCCGGCGATGGAATCCGCATAGTGAGCAAGCAGCAGCGCCTCGCGGAAGCTGTGTTGTTGTGGGCGCGACATGCGGTAGGAGGGCCGGCGGCTATGACAATAACAGCTGACAAAAGGGGCAGGAGTCGCATATAACGCAACGTTCTGGGGAACAATGGCGCGCAAACACGCTCTGGCCCACGCACAACGCCACCCATACATCGGTATAAAGCATCCCTCGCCCGGCGCGGCCACCGCTCCCAAAGATCACTTCCCCGCACTCGTCCGCCCGCCACTCGCGACCAGCGACAGCGACAAACGCCTTCCAGCGGCAGCCCACGTCCAGCGTATTTGAGATGACCGTCCGACGAGTGTATGCGCAGCTCTGGGCGCGCACGCCACCTGCGAGCGAGGAAGATGAGACGCACCCGGCGTCTGGCTCGGGGTACGAAGATGAATCGAGCGAGCTGTCTGAGCTGGACAGTACCATCGCGAGTGAAGATGGACACATGAAGGAATCGACGCCTGATACTGAGTACGGTACCGAGGAGACAAAGTACGACGACGACGAAGACTGCTGCCATGAGTACCAAGTAGGTGTTTATTGTCTCGCGCAGTACAATCATCAGGCGCCTGATGTGCTGTGGGTAGCGGCGTGAGAGCGTCTGGGTGAAGCCCAAACCCACCTCGTCGTGGTACCAGGGCACTATCACGAAGGTGTCGCAACCGACGGCAAAGTCACAGGTAGGTCCTCGACATCAATTCGCACGACATTGTCTGACGGCGGCGTGGCGTAGCGGCGCGGGCCACTGTACTTGGTCGTCTTTCGGCGATATCATACCAACCTCCGCGCGTGGTTCTCCCCGCTGGAGGGCAACATGAAGCCAGATACCCCGCACATACGGGCTTTGCTACAACGTCCAGCATGAGCGCACGAGGTTCTATTTCCGGACTATGGTCGACATTGAGGTTCATTATGACGGTACTGTACATCATTATACCCCCGCACACCACGCTTTCCAGTGTTGTTATGTATCCATCACCCCGCATTTTATCATGTAGCACAACAGCCGGCATCACCTCATGACATGTAGCGCGCGACGGTTTCACGTAGTTCAATTCGCATGTTCTTGTGGTCTACACTACCGGAGCCTAGGAGAGCTAAACTCGGGCGCGGCGCGCCGTGGTGAGCCTGGCTGCGGTCCGTTGTATACTATCGCCGTGCCGTCAGCGTGGGCGAGACTCCGCGCCGAGGAGCGTGATTGGATAGGCGCTCACTCGGTAAGTGCTCGAGAACTTGCGCCACAGCTTCGCCCGCGCCGCCACTTCCTCCCGACCTCGATTTCCCTTTTCCCCTTTCCCCCCTCCATCGTTTGCCACGATGACGAAGACGTACATCATGAACGGTCTGGTGGAGAAGGTAGCGCGATTGCGACAGCCCAGGAGTGTGCACTGACGCGCGCGATGTAGATGCAATCCCCAGACCAGGATTTCCGGTGCGTGACCAGACGTGCGACGCGTCTGCCCGGCTGCTGACGCGAATCGCGGCAGGTATATGGGCCTCAATGACCTGCTGTTGGAGATCAAGCAAGATCCCAACAGTTTCTTGGGCGATGAAGCCACAGAGAACAAGGTGATCAAGCAGGTCCTCGCGCTTGTGGAGGACAAGATCTCGGAAGTGAAGAACCAGGCAGTCAAATGGTCAGTTCAATCGTGAATTCTCCATCGAGTGTACTGAAGTGTGCGGGGATGCTAGCTTGGGCCAACTCATCAAGATCATCCGCGAATCCCAGATGGAGTTCGTTGTGGACAAGCTGATCGACTTTTCCGCCGGCAAGGACGAGGAGCTGCGGGACATTGCTGGTCTTGGTGCGCAACCTTCGTACATTCCATGGAATCTCAAAGTGCTCAGCTGTTGTGACGATTAGCCTTGAAAACTATCACGGCTGAGCTCCCTCCGGAGGGCAAGATTGCACAAAAGGCGTGCGAGAAGCTCACTCCTAAGCTCCTCGGGCAACTACAAAGTGTATGCCTACTGTATTGCTTGACAGTATCAAATTAATTGACGTAAAGCCATATAGTCGACGACAGCTCCAGAGACCCTCATCGAGACACTATCAATATTGTCGATTCTAATTAGCCGCTTCCCCGGATACCTAGTCAACCTGCAGGTCCTCCCTGTACAAGTATTGACACCCATGCTCTCGCACCCTCGCCCTGCTGTGAGGAAACGGGCAATCACCACTCTGGCGCAATTCTTGCCATATTCGCAACCTCAACACTTCTCTGAACTGTTGAACACCTATATTATTCCCGGGCTAACACCATCAACCAACCTCGAGAAGCAACGGACAGTGACCCAGCTTGTAGCGGCCGTGGCGCGTCATTCACCGCACCAAATCGCGCCTGCTTTGAGTCAAATTGCTCCTAGCATACTCAAAGACTCGCAGCGTGACGATGAGGAGCTACGGGAGAGCTGCCTTCAGGTCGGTCTGCTGGCACCCATTTCCAGGAATAGTACTGAAGCATCCTCCAAAAGGCTTTGGAAGCACTCGTCCTCAGATGTCCTAGTGAGATTACTCCCTTCCTGAGCGCGATCATCCAGGTTGGGAATCAGCACATCAAGTATGACCCTGTAAGCTACTGTTACTGTCACTTTGGCGTGTGGTACTCATAGGATGTCAGAACTATGCTGGCGGTGACGATGACGAGGACGAAGAGATGGCTGACGACGAGGACGAGGATGACGATGAGCTTGGTGACGAGTCGGTCACTATACTTTGTTTCTCGGTGTGGATTACTTATGACAGCGTACAGGTATGATGACGACGAAGATACCTCCTACAAGATCCGTCGAGCGGCGACCAAACTACTTGCTGCGGTGACTGCCACACGGCCAGAACTACTCACGACACTTTACAAGGAGGTGTCCCCCGTCCTCATCTCCCGGTTCGGGGACCGAGAAGAGACCGTCCGACTGGAGGTATGGTCTACATATGGTGTCCTGCTGACTCAAACCGGTGTGTACGGTGGTGTACCGCAAAGCACTGCCGAGCACACGGTAGGGGGGAAGCGCAAGCGTGAAGAGGGTATGGAAGTTGAGGAGACGCCATACAGCCTATTGCAGTCCCAAGTGCCGTCGTTGGCAAAGGCTCTTCTCAACCAGATCAAGTCGCCGAAGACTCCTGCACCGACTCTGGAGGCCGGCTTCACCTTGCTGCACAAGCTGTTGACTGTCCTGCCCGGCTCTCTGGCGAACCAATCAGCACAGATCATCGCCAACGCGAAGTCTGTGCTCTCGTCGCGAAGCACCTCGGCCTCCTTGCAAGTCACCTGCATGTCCTTCCTGGCGCTCTTCTTCTCGAAGCACCCGCCCGCTGTCTATGCGTCGCAGCTGGAGTCCATCACGCCCTTCCTGCTCCAGGCTGTCGCCGAGAAGCACCCGCGGATCGCCTCCGAGGCTTTCCGCAACTTTTCCGCGCTTCTCAACGCGATGCAGCCCGTGAAGGGCGGTGCGTGGGTCGACCGTGTCTACGACGAGGCCGTCCGCCGCTTGAGCAACCATGACACGGACGCGGAGGTGCGGTCGTGTGCGGAAGACTGCATCGGCGACCTCTGGGTCGCTGCCACGGACGTCTTGAAGACGAAGGACAGGAAGGAGTGGGAGTACATCTGCAGGACGACCGGTCGCACGGATGGCGCGGTGAAGGTCGTTACTGATGTGGCCACCAAGGTCGACATCGACGACGCCTGGGTCAACGGCTCCGTCGAGTGGGTCACCATTTTGCTGAAGAAGAGCGGACGGGCAGGCAAGGTCGAGACGTTCATCTGTTTGGATGCCTTGCTCCGGAGGTATGGCGAGCTCAGATCCAGTATGGACCTTGTACTGATAGCTCTGTCAGATATTCTCAGATTCCTGCGGATCTCCCTGCGAACCTCATCCCCACCCTCAAGAGCTACATCACGCCCTCCGAGATTGTCCTGCTTGGTTCTGCTCTGGACATCGTCTCTCTGCTGCTCGAACTCGCTCCCAAGGCGACGTTCCCTGAGGTCGAGCGCGACATTCTATCTGACGTCTACGGTATTGCCCATTCGCCGTTGCTCGCCGGCGCGCCTTTCGAGTCTGTGCTCGCTTTCTTCGCGGCGCTCGTCGAGGCAGACATGCAGATCGCCGCGCACGTCGTGCCCAACCTGGTCGCTGCTGTCGAGAAGGCGCCGAAGAGCGAGGCGTCGCTGACGAATGTCGCGAAATGCATAGGCCAGGTCGTGAAGGCCCAACGGGCTATCGCCGCTGGCACCATTGCGGAGTTCGCGAGGCACCTGAAGGTACGGAGAGCGCCTTCCTGCAGAATGGGTGCGTTAACCGACGATCCATGTAGTCTTCGTCCAAGGCGAGGACGTCGCAAGTCGTCCTGAGCTTGCTTGTCATGGGCGAAGTTGGCCGTTTCATGTAAGTTGCTTTCTGGCAATCTCCGATTGACTTCGCTAACTCTCAGCAGCGACATGTCACCACAACATGAGATTTTCAACCATGCAATCGAGCGGTTCACTGCGGAGCAGGAAGAAGTACGCACGGCTGCTGCGTTCGCTGCGGGCAACATCGCGGTCGGCAACCTCCACCACTTCTTGCCGGTGATCGTCAAGATGGTCGAGAACGACCAGGAGAAGCGCCTGTTGTCTCTGCATGCACTGAAGGAGGTATGTCACTGCTTGCTCGTGGACTATGGGAGGGTCCTGATCTTCGCGCCGTAGATCGTGACGCATTGTTCGCATGGGCAGCTGGAAACGGTTGCCGATATGCTCTGGACGCCGCTGTTCGAGAACTCGGAGAACCAGGAAGAGACCACTCGCAACGTCGCTGCCGCATGTCTGGGAAAGCTCACGACGACACATCCCGCTCGTTATCTGCCTCAACTCCAGGTAAAGACATACCGATCCAAGCATCAGCATTAGCTCACGGGGAGTAGGCTCGCATTACGGACGCGAACCCATTCACGAGGGCGACCGTGTTGTCTGCCATCCGGTACACATTCGCGGAAAGCCCAAGCTCGTTCGACGACTTGCTCGGCACTGTGATCCTGGATTTCTTGTCTCTCCTCTCGGACCCGGATTTGGTGAGGATCATCGACATTGTCAACGCGGAGTGTGGTGCTCAAGTGCTATGCAGACTGTCCGTCGTCTCGCGCTCTCTGCGCTCAACTCGGCAGCGCGGTCGAAACCCCACCTGATCCGCGATCACTTGCCGACGCTTCTGCCCAGCCTGTACAAGGAGACCGCGGTCAACCCTGAACTCATCCGAACGGTGCAGATGGGCCCTTGGACACACAAAGTCGACGACGGTCTTGAGGCTCGCAAGACTGCCTACGAGACGCTTTACACTCTCGTACGAGCTTTTCCCGGTGATCGTGTGTTCTCCGTACTGACGCGTTTCGTAGTTGGACACCTGCCTGTCTCGCCTCGACCTGCACGAGTTCCTGGGGCACGTGGCCGCAGGGCTCGCGGACGACTCGGATGAGGTGAAGGTGATCTGCCACATGATGCTCTTCCGCCTCGCGCAGGTCGCGCCGACGGCGACGGCGCAGCGGCTGGACGACCTGACGCCGCCGCTGGAGAAGAGCATGAAGGGCGCGACGGTGACGAAGGACACGGTGAAGCAGGACATCGAGCGCGCGGCGGAGCTGCAGCGGAGCACGCTCAGGGCCGTCGCGGCGCTGAGCAAGATCAGCCAGCCCGGGGCGAGCCCGAAGTTCGACGCGTTCGTGGCGTCGACGCAGAAGTCGCCCGACTGGGGCGCGGAGTTTAGGGAGCTCGTCGGTGCTTGAGAGTGAAGCGGCAGGTGCGAGGGATGGACTGTGCTGCTCCATGAACGCCCTCGTGGCGGGTGCAGAGTACGATAGGGAAGAAGGAAAATGTCGAAATGTGTGTACTGAACTGTTGAACCGAAAGTCGTGTAATTCCTCCCCGTTGAGGCCCCATGCTGATATCGGATATCCTCGTTGTGTTATCTTGCGAGTACTGCTAGATCTCGCGTCTGGATCGCCGCTGTAGTCGATGTCCTTACATTTGTAGCGAGAGTACTGCAGGCAAGGTCGTCTGTGATCCTGCTGCGGTGGGTTGAGCGCGACATTATTCTGTGCGCACCCCGTTGTTTGATCCGTTCATACCGGTGGATAGTGAGAACCGTTGAGCCGGGCAGGGCAGGACGAGCGCGATCGCGTCTGCACGCCACACCTGACCCGCTCCTCCAGCCCTCGCGCGATCGAACAAAATGGCTCGCTCTCTCCGTCCGCGTCACCTCCCGCCGACTGCGTCCTCAACCACCCGCCTCACCCATGTCGCTCGCGCGCGCGACGGCGACGAAGCTCTTCCGACTCCCTAGATGTCGCCCCCCGCCACGGCTCCGGTGTCTGAGCACGCCACCCCCGGGCGGACCACGACCTAGCGCGCGGATCTTCAGCACGCGGAGGGTCGCCGCCGTCGGGCTCGCCTCTGGCGCGCTCCTCGGCGCATCGCTGCTCGTGCCCGGGGGGCGCTCGACTGTGTATGCGGATGCGGAGGGCGAGGAGGGCAAGGCCCCTGGAGGGAAGAGCACCCAGCGGAGCGACACCCCGCTGTCGGCGCTGGTGAGGACGTACGTGGTGTACTCGCTCTGCTCGATCCCTGCGCTCGTCGACTGGTCGCCGACGATCCTCTCGACGTTGATGGGCATCCCGGTGGTGAAGCAGATCACCGAGGCCGTGGTCCGGTATACGTTCTTTAACCAGGTATGTCGTCCGTGTGCTCCTGCCGCCCAGATCGATCGTCCGCTGACGGGAACCTCAGTTCGTAGGAGGGGATAGCGCGGAAGAAGCAATACCGGTACTAGAGCAGCTCCGCGCGGAGAACAAGGGCGTGCTCTTCGTGTACAGTGTCGAAGTCGACGAGCAGGCCCCTGCGTCCGCAAAGCCCGAGGCGCTCTCCGCCCACAAACAGATCGTGGAGGAGACGCTGCACTGCCTCGACGTCGCGGCCGACTTCGAGGACAAGCATGCGCCCCCCGACGGCAGCAAGGGCACCTGGCTCGCCATCAAGCTCGTACGTCAGCTCCTCCTCCGTCCTGAACCGACCGCGCCTGCTGACGGCTGCTCGCGGGCAGAGCGCGATGGTGCCCGACGCAGAGTCTCTGCGGAGGCTGTCGAAGCACTTGGTAGACACCCGGCCTCCCACCACGCCCCGAGTCGCGTTCCCCGGGTGCCCTCGCGCGAGCGACCTCGACGTCTTATCTGCGCGCGCTGCGACCGGGAGTCTGACGGAAGCGGACATTGCGGCGCTCTGCGAGCTTCGGGAGGACCTCCACGCCATCTGTGAGCGCGCACGCGCGCGGGGAATCCGGATCACGGTCGATGCGGAACACAGGTGTGTCTCCACGTCCTTGCACAGTGCTGTAAAGGAGGACTGTGCTCATGTCTGGCGTTATGCAGTTGGTACCAGGTACGCAGAGGCACGAAGCTGGGGTTAGGATAGGCCCTAACCCAAATTTGGTAGCCCGCCGTGGATGCATTCACTCTGGACATGATGCGCACCTTCAATAAGCTTCCCTCGCCTCCGAGGACCTCTTGGTTTGGCTCTCGGAAGGATGCGGAAGTGACGACAACGAACATGCAACCTCTGATTTACAACACGTACCAAGGCTATCTCCGTCGGTCAGTGCTCACCGCAATGAATCGGCTTTGTGACCTGACACGGTTGTGTATGCCTCTAGGACCCCAGAATACCTCGCGCAGAGCATCTCGAACGCACGCGCGGAGGGATACGCGCTGGGCGTGAAGCTCGTCCGTGGCGCGTACCATCCGCACGAGATCGAGGTCCACAAGGCCGCGCTCGCATCGCGCATGTCCGCGACGACGCCCTCCGGCAGCCACGAGCTTTCCATCTCGCCCGATAACATGCCCCCGGTGTGGCTGCACAAGGACGAGACGGACAGCTGTTACGACTCGTCCGTGAGGCTGCTCATTTCGCTCGTGCGCGAGGATGTCGAGAGGTGTGCGAAGGGCGCGCCCGGCCCGTCCGTCGGCGCGCTGTTCGGGACGCATAACTGGGACAGCGCGAACCTGGTCGTGGACGAGCTTGTGAAACAGGGCTTGGCCGCGCCGGACGAGACGGGCGGGGTGAAAATCAGCGATGCGGCTATGAAGCGCGTCGCAGTCGCGCAGTTGTATGGTGCGTGCCTCGCAGGAGGGCACTGTGGACAACGACTGACGTTGAGTGCAGGCATGTCGGACGCCCTCACGAATCATCTTGTCGACCGGACACGCTCTGCATCGCCGTTTGTATTGAAATACTTGCCCTACGGTAGCCTTGCGGAGGTGAGCATCTAACCCACGCAGTGATCGTATAAGCTTACGAACGGAAATCCGCAGGTTATGCCCTACCTGAGTCGGCGTGCTATCGAGAACAAGTCCGTGCTCGGCAACGGCGGTGCTGCCATTGAACGTAGACGTGCTGCCTCTGAGATTTTGGAGAGAGTGTTTGGCTGGTGAGAAATATTGGGACAGTTGGTATGCTGGCAAACGCTGCGCCGTGGTATTATTGGGTTGACGTCGGACATAGGATCTTGGACATGAAACTTACACTGAAGAACTGTATGTAGACTCATGGTAGTGTCATATAATGGCGCATTTTTTGGAAGACTCTTTCGTCTCCAGTGGGCCCTCCTGATACCCTCTGACATCACAGCTGGGACTCGTCGCGTTTTCTCGCGTGAAGACCGGATTGCCTTGTTTGAGGTGCACAGCCACCTACCACCTACCACAAGCCGGCGGTGACCAGTGCCACGCCCTTGTCGGTCCCTGACAGTGGCTTGCTATTCGTGCCCTCACCAATTTTTGGTATACCCTGGTGACAATGTGGAAACTGGCCCACAGCCGATTGTCTTTCTCCTGCTCGGCCATGGGTCGTGCTGTAAGGCGCGAGTCGATCCTGTCACGCGAGGAGGATGACAGAGTGACGTACCGAAATCCGAGCCTCCTGCCCGACTGGGATTCCGAGGCAGGTCAGCCTCGATCGCGACACGGTCCTACATAATCCAGAGCCCACCCATGCTCACACCTCACCTACTTTTCTCCCGTACCACCACCACCCCACACCCAACCTCAGCTTTCGCTCGACGCGTATCGCTCTCAGCCCCACCGCCCACAACCATGAACTCCACCACTACCACCTCCAACCCCGCGCTCCTCAAGGTGCACTTCACCAGCGCCACCCGTTCTCAGTCGGCCGAGCGCAGGCAGCTCCGGTCGCCGCCACCCAAGTCAAGGGCAAAGAAGCTCTTCAGCACTCGCTCGAGGTCTCCCTCCCCGTCGCCCGCCGTTGCCCCCAAGGCGCGCGTGGAGATCCGCAAGCTCGACGATGGCCGCCGCGTCAAGATGGCGTGGGCGCCCCTCCCAGACTTCCGGCCGTACGAGTACACGTTGCTCATGGTCGAGGAGGCCCAAAAGCGCGACGAGATCGTGCACCGTATGTTCCCTACCCCTCGTCTCTGAGCGCTCGTGTCCGCTCCTTCTCCGCCTTCCCGCTGCGTTGATCGCCCCTTCTTTTTCTTTCTTTCTTGTATTCAGCTAGCCTACCGGATCCCCCGCGCCGCAGCTGAAGACCCCGACCGGACGACTAGGATACTCTCTCGGCCGGACCGGGAGAGAGGTAACGGCTCATAGCTGCGGCTGACATTTGGGTGAGGGGATTCATGCCCCCCAATGAACCCGGTGACATGTCCAACGCTTGACGTCGGGTTTGGGTTCCTTCCAGTAGACCGTCTCTTGCCTGTTTTTTTTCGTCCTACGCTGCTCTTCCGCTCTCATGCAGGTTACCGCACAAACAATCCGAGTCAAAATTCAAGTCACGATCGACGTCGACTCCAAACCTCATGCAGCACTCGCGACTGAGCTGTCAGGCGTCGGCGAGGTGGGCGGAGGGCTTGGATCACCCGAAGATGTCCGCCTCCCCGGCAATGCCGCGGTTGGGTATGAGTTCGATTCCACCCATCGGTCGTAGCTCTCTTCGCGTCTTCCCATGACCTCTTTTGCAGCCCGCTGATCGCTGAAGGCGCGGGGACACGTCCTGCAGTGCAGCATACCTCGGTACGACAATGCAACTATCAGGCATGTTGTGCTAGCTCACTAACCGATCATACCCCCATGATAGCCGTCATTATTTCGGTATGAGCGCCGCTCCTGTTGCCGAGGTTTTGTATGTATTTGCTGACTTCCTCCAGACCCTTGGCCTCCCTTACGCGACGACAGAATAGGAATCGTGGTGAGGGGTACGGTGCCGGTACTCGGAGGCTCGTGTTGGAGGGAGATGGCGCCCTCTCTCTCACACGGGCCTCTAGGTGTCGGCACCGGTCGGGGGAGGGGGCCTGGTACCCTCCCTCGCATGAGTCCGAAGAACGTGAGCAGCTTTCCTTGTATCTCGATATCCCCTTGAGCTAAAATCTGTACTATTCAAATTTGGCCACAATATGTCTCCTCCTCCTCAAGAGGAGAGCGTGCCGAAGAGGCTCGAGGAATAGACGGTTCCACTACAGGGTAAGTGGTGTCAATTTTACCATATCTCTCATATTACCCGACCATCTTCATTTTTTCCGGGCTTGGTCACTTTTCAGACGGTAAATTATGCATTATAAAACACGGGGAGCCTATTTTGATTTTCGGTAGCATTTCAGCCGGTACGTACATCAGCACGCCGGGGGAGGATACCATGCCCCTCATGGGCGCCTATTTGTGCCCATTGAATAATGCAAACGGACGCTATGACGGAATCATGCATGATACTTGCAGTAGGTGTTCTGTCCCACTATGCGAACGAGTATGTAAATTCGCCGCAGTGCCAGTGCTTCGAGGCAGTGCTCAAGCGTCGCGTCGCTCGTTTGCGAGGCTCACATGACCGCGTTGTGGCGAGGCACTGCTATCATGAGCCTGAGTCTCGTTGCTTGTTCAACCGTCGACGGTCCGGAGGATATACACCGGCCAAAGTCCGATTCAATGTTGCGCTTCTCCTATCGGAAGGCCAAGTCTGGGCCGTTCTCCTCATCATGCGCCGTTGTTCGTTGATACTGGAGTCGTTCAGACACCGGGAGACTAAGACACATCGGTGCCTGATACACTGACCTGAAGTGCGCGGAGGTGCGAACATATCAGTGACTTCACTCCCTATCGCACCGAAGTGCTGCAGATAATGCGTCGGACGCGTTCTCGCCTTCGCGTCGCGGGGTCCTCGGTGCGTGTGCATGTCCCAATACGTACAGCCAGCTGCCCCTCTGACCTGGTTATCGCCATACGCGCACATCGCACATCGCGGGACCATATGAATGCCCCCGACTAGCACACGACGCTGAACACGTCTTGACCGCCCATGACGATCTCACCCTGTCTCTCAGCTAGGCTGCTCTGCAGGAATCGCTCGTTCCCGGTTGCGCAGGCGCACCTGCGGGTGCGGACGTTGTCTACCTTCTCATCATCGACATCGCCTACTAGATCGAGATTGTTCAGCCTGCGCCGTCTCACTGCCCTGGGGCTTGCGTCTTGTGGAACCCTGGGGGCTGCGCTCTTCGTGCACGATGCCCGCTCAGGGACGACAACTACTGCCCCCGGAGCCAGCAGCGCCAATGAGCAGGAACGGGGCGCGCGCAGCAGGGCACCTGCCCCACTCTCCGAGCTAGCTCGGACGTACGTCGTCTTCGCGTTCTGCTCGGTGCCTCTGCTCGTGGAGCGCGCACCCGCGATCCTCGCCGCGCTCACCGCGGTGCCTGGCCTGAGGGAGCTCACGGAGGCCGTCGTGCGCGCGACGTTCTTCAGCCAGGTGGGTGCCCTACGAGTACCGCCGCGTGTGTGCCACGGGTCCGCGGGTGGCTGGAGTTGAAAGCTGGGTGCTGATGCGCGGCTCGGGCAGTTCGTGGGCGGGGATACGGCGGAGGACGCGCTCCCGCTGATCGAGGGCCTCCGTGCGCAGAACACGGGCTGTCTGTTCGCGTATAGCGTCGAGGTGGACGAGGCGGAGGCGGCGGGGCATGCGAAGGGCAAGGACGGCGGCGCGCTGGACGTCGTGGCGCCGCATAAGCAGGTCGTGTTCGATGCGCTGCACTGTGTCGATGTGGCGGCGGACTTTGAGGACAGGCATACGATGGGTGTGAGTGGTAGGCGGACCTGGGTTGCGATCAAGCTGGTGAGTGGATGTCGGCCAAGGTCTTGGTGTGGTGTCGCTTAAGGAGCGTATCTGTGATAGAGCGCGATGGTATCAAATGCAGAGACCCTGCGCAGGTTCTCTGAGCACTTGATCAAGACGCGCCCGCAAACGAGCCCTCCTGTCGCGTTTCCTGGCTGCCCGCTCCCCTCGGACCTGGACGTGCTGTCGACTTCTGGCAAGACAGATCAGCTCACGGATGCCGATGTTGCCGCTCTCCGTGAACTGCGCGAGGACTTGGCCGTGATATGTACGCGGGCAAAGGCCAGGAATGTGCGGCTCATCTTCGACGCTGAATATAGGTGAGCACGCACTGCATGCTCAATTTCCCGCTGAGCGCTGACGGTCGCGTTCTAGCTGGTATGAGGTGCGCACTTCTTGTCCACTGCAGCAGTTTCCCGTCACCATGTTCTGACGGTCGACGGCAGCCTGCGATAGATGCGTTCACTTTGGACATGATGCGTAGATTCAACAAACTGCCCCAGAAATCTAGATCCTGGTTTGACAGTACGCCTAAACATGCTGATGGAGTTCAGCCTCTTGTGTACGCGACATATCAAGCGTACCTACGGAGGTAAGCTCGTGGTATTTACACACTCGTTTGTTGCTGAAGCAGGAACTTCCCTACAGAACACCGGAACATTTGGCGCAGAGCATCGCGGATGCACGTAAAGAAGGCTATTCCCTCGGTGTCAAACTCGTCCGTGGCGCATACCACCCACACGAACTCGTAGCGCACCCCGCCACGACCGCGACTGCCGACGCGTCTCTTGCGTCGCCGACGACTTCGACCTCGCTCTCGATCTCCCCGGAGCCCGTGCCCCCCGTCTGGACGGAGAAGGCAGACACCGACGAGCGGTACAACGCGTGCGTGCGCGCCCTCATCGCGCTTGTGCGCGAGGACGTGGAGAAGCGGGGCAAGGGAGAGGCGCCGACGATCGGGGTGCTCTTCGGGACCCACAACTGGGCGAGCGCGGGCCTGATCCTCGACGAGCTCGTCCGGCAGGGCCTTGCCGCGGCCATGGAGCCTGTGCCAGGGGGCGGCGGTGCTGCGCGCATCTCCGTCGGGGAGGCCGTCGCGGAGCGGGTGACGATGGGGCAGCTATACGGTGCGTCCGTGACCCCTCCACGCTCGGTCCGAGAGCGCAGTGCTTGGCTCGCTGCCTCGCGGACCGAGCCCGAGGCCACCAGTGACCGGTGCGTGCTGCTGACCACTGACTGCACTGCTTGCACGCACGCATGCTCTTATTGTCGGCGGGGCCGCGAACACGGCAGGCATGACCGCGGCGCTGACGACGCACCTCGTCGATCGCGTCCGCTCCCCGTCCCCGTTCGTCATCAAGTACATCCCGTACGGCCGTCTGTCGGAGGTGCGTGCCCGTGCTCCCCCCTCTCGCCTGGCACATGCCGCATGCCACTGCGTCACGGCGCACGGCACTGTGTGTGTGGTACGACCCCGCACGGACAGTCTCGACTTCCGGGCCCCGGGGCTCCTCTGTGTTGCGTGCGGGGTGGCTGGTGCTGACGGACTTGGCTCGCGGGCTAGGTCATGCCGTACTTGGGCCGCCGCGCGATCGAGAACAAATCCGTGCTGGGGAACGGCGCTGCGGAGGAGGAGCGGCGGAGGGCCGCGGCTGAGATTTGGGCGCGGATCGTTGGGTGACGGTTGTGCCGGCTTGGGTCTTTCGGACTCGCATTGTGTCTGTTGTGTACAAGTAGATGTTGTAAGTCTCTATACTGGATGAACTGCCATGATACCGAGAGGGAACGTTAGCGCGGAGATGTGGACCTCAGTACTCCAACGCTGTGATCGTCCACGCGCACACACATACGGGGAGTTTGGAGTTTGTGCAGAGTCTACGTTGCCACACACACCGGCCCGTACCACATGTAAACCACAAGCAGCTATAGCGAACCTGAGCTACGCAATAGGATATTAACGAGAATAAGAGAGACCGGGGGGAACGACGGCAGACGACGGGGACCGGGGACTGGAAACAAGGCAGTGAGGATCCGAATGCAGGGGGACAGCTGCAAGGGCCGAGGTGGCACGCGGCGCCGGTGTGGACGGCGGCGACGGGAACGGAAACGGGAGCTGGGGCTGGTACGGGACGGGCAAATATGAGGAGAGAGAGCGAGCATGCAGCAATGTAGTAGTAGTAGACACGACACGGCAGGCGACTGACTGCGTAGTACTAGTGAGCTATGGGCCGGGCGCACGGCGGGGCCGGAGACTTGATCCCAGAAGGTCCGTCCGACAACCGCTATACGACCGAATGCGTGGAGACGGGAGAGTGAGAGAGTGAGAGCGAGAGAGGGAGACTAGTGAGGGTGAGGGTGAGTGGGCCGGGCGAGCGAGCGTGGGATGCGGATGAGAAAGACACGTACGGCGCAGCGTACGTCTGCGTACTGTAGGGACCGGGCGACGTGCGTCATAGTATTACACGTGAGGATTGAGGGGTATACTATAACTTGGATGAGATCAAAGACCGCGGATATTCGATCCAAAAAGCCGATGGTCGTGCACAAATACGTATAGGTGAACGAAAGCGGAAGAGGGGTGGTGGGGGGATGGGTGGGGAAGAAACAAAAACGGATGGGGTAAAGGGGCCGGAGCGTGTGCGGACAGAGAGACCGAGAGAGGTGTTGCGGTACTAGGACTGTGGTTTCGTATTTTCGCCATGTGTGAGAAGATGGAGAGCAAGATTGTAAGCGACAAGACGATAACGACCAAGTCATGTTCGTAGCGTTATACGAAGAATTGGGTACTGCAAAACGACATTCGTTAGAATACACATGATAGTCACAGCAACGACGACGTACTGAACGCGACTAGCGGCGTGCACCTCCATTTCCTCCATTTTATAGGAGTTCAGCTCTTCCTTGATCCGTTGCGCCAGCGCTGGTGTCAATCTGCTCCACGTCGCGGGCTCGCTCCGCCGGTCGTAGACCGTCGCCGGGAAGGTGTCGTACACGGACAGGTTCGCCGCGAACGCGAGGCGCTTCGCCGGCGCGGTCTGCGAGCGGTGGGTGAGCGTCGGCGGGTTCGAGGAGTGAAGCGAGAGAGCGGGGGCGGAGGAGTTCGGGTGGTTGAACAGCGCGGTCTTGTCCGCACTAGGGCCCGCCGATACGGCCGCGGGCTCCTCGTGCTTGGGCGAGTCGAGTGCGATGCCATTGGAATCGAAGGACAGAGGCGGGAGGAACGTCCCCGAGTTCTTCGGGGAGTGGCCGTTGGCCGACCCGTGCTGCTTGTGCAGCCCGTCGATCTGCGCGGGATCCGATGGGGGCAGGTGCCCGAGCGGCGGCACCTCCGACGACGGTTGGGCCGAGTCATACGAGTTCGACCGTGCGCGTGTGAACGCCGGATTGGGCGGGAGATAGGCATCTTGGCTGTACTCGGATCCGTCTGCGCGACCTGGTTGAACGGTTAGCTCAGGACGCGAACAAGACGAGGCACTCACTCTTCAGGATGCCCTTCGCGGGCCTGAGGGTCTTCTCGACGCTGCGGCGGCGGACGTTGATCGCCCAGGGCTCCATCTCCTCGTCGTCCTCGTCGAGGCTCGCGTTGTCAAGAGCCTGGCGAATCGTAACATCCTCGTCCTCCTGCGCCTCGTTCCAGTCCTCGTCGTCCTCCCAGCCCTCAATGCTCTGGTTGTGGGCATAGTGGGCGTGCCCGCCCTCGCTATTCCCATCATCACTATCCGAGTCGTCGTGCTCGATGACGAGCCGGTTCCCGTTCTCGTCAACACGGGAGGAGCTGCCGGGCTTCCCAGGCGAGGCGTCGCCCTGCCTGTTGGTCGTGTTCTTCTCCCACGTCGTCGGGACGGGCCCCTCGTTCACCGCAGCGGCAGCGGCAGCAGCACGGGCCTCGGCCTCGGCCTTTGCTTTCGCAGCGGCCTCCGCGTTGGTCTTGAGCGTGTGTTGTCGGGCCAAGCGCGCAGCCGGACTGAGGCCTGCCATCTCGGGGCTCGCGCTCCAGTCGGAGCGGTCAAGCTCCGCGGTGGCAAGCGATACGCTAGGGTCGGCGGCGGTCGCCTTCTCGCCCTTCTTCTTCTTGCTCTTCTTCCCTGCGGCGCCCTCCTCTTCCTCCTTCTCCTTCTTGTCCTTGAAGAGGGACGTGATTCCAGCGAGCGAGTTCCGGCGGGCAAGCTTCCCGATGTTGCCGAGCTTGCGGATGACCATCGACGCGGAGGACATCGTCGACGAGAGCGAGATGTTGTCCGTGGAGCGATTGAGCTTCGAGTTGAACAGCGAACGCGACTTCTTCTTCTGCACCGTGGCGGTGGAGTCGCCGTCGTCCATGGCCAGTGTCGCACTCGACCCGACGCTTGACTGGCTCGGGCGGGGCACATGCCTGGCGGCCGCATCCTCGCCCTCCTCTTCTCGCAACGTAGCGCTCGCGTTGAGGGAAAGCGCCCTCCGCAGCCGCCCTTTCAAACCTGCGCTCCGCACTCCAGACGTCGGTTCCAGCATCGCAGCCAGGTCGCTGTCGTCACGCGACATACGTTTCTCTGCTGCGGTGAACGTGCCCTGGGACAAGGGCGACGGCTTCCGGAGGTTGGCCGCGTTGTGCGTGGCCGCAGGAGATGACGTTGGGGTCGCTGATGGTGCAGGGGCGCGGGACGAAGCGCTGGAAGAGGATGAGCCGGTACGTTGATGCACTCGGGGTGCGGAGACGTTGGGGGGAGGAGACGGCGCGGAGGTGGACGGGGCAGGTCTACTCTGCCCGTTACTGCTGGACGACTTTGTGTGCGAGTGGCCGGGGGCAGAACTGGCAGAGCCTTGGGTGCTGTTCGTTCGTTGTCGTTGGCTCCCGGATTGTGAGGAGCCCGAGTTGACGGATGTGGACGAGCCCGCGGCGTCGGCATGCGCGTATGGTGGCTTGAAAGGCCCAGAAGGCTGTGGTCCGGAGCGCCAGTCTCCCTCCTGGTTTTGTGAGCCGTGTCGCTGTGGGCGACGGTAGGGATGATAGCCACCATATTGTGAGCCTTGTTCGGACGGGGGGTTGGGTGAGTACCCCATCGGCAGCTGGGACGGGTGAGGGGGAGGCGTCCCGCTTGGGAACTGGTTGTAAGCACCCATTGGGCTCTGGGCAAAGTAATCCGGGGAAGGGCTCGCGCCGCCATTACGATTCCGTGGGCTACCGGACATTTGGGACATCTGATGGGCCTGGTGCTGGGCGTTGAGCATCATCTGCTGGTAAGCCCATTGCGCGAACTGAGCGTTGGCGGGATCGTAATAGGACATCTGTCCTTGTTGTGGGTGTGCTGGATGACCGTGCATGGGGTACGGCTGCTGATGGGGATTTTGATAGAACTGGGGGTAGAACTGCTGAGGGGATTGGGACCAGCCGGCCTGCTGCTGCTGGACGGGGTAGGGGTATGGCTGTTGCTGGGGCATCGGGGACTGGGCGAGAGAGTGGTCGTTTGCGGGAGAGGAGCGCTGACGGGGGGCGGAGGGGTTGATGGCGTTTGGGGAGGGCGCGTCCATGGTATGATCTCTAGGTGGATGCCAGTCTTGAGGAGCAAGAACGGCCATGGACTGCACGTGGAGCAGAAAATGCCGGAACCGTGCTGGACGCGCGGAGGCGGGACGCGGGCGCGGAGAACGTCGTCGTCGTCGGGCGGCGGGGACGGGGACAACGGAAGGCGGGAGAAAGGCAACGGTTAGATACGGTCACGGACGCATCAAGCTCACGCACAGAAGTCCTAGCAACTGTTTTAAGGAGAGAGAAAGAAAAGAACGGAGAAGTGTGGGAGGAGGCGGGGCGGGGGCGGAGGAAGAAGGTGCGGTCGCTGTGCCCAACGACGAGCAGGGGAGGATGGCCAACGACTGCGACAACGTCAACGACAACGGCGACGACGCCCACAGACGCTCGTCTCGCCCAGCGTGCCACAATCCCCAAACAGCGCCAAACATCCGATATTTCCTGATCCTTGCTTTCTCTCCAAGTAATACTCACCGCTCTCTCCGAGTCCCACTCCGACAACACCAGCCTTGAGCCGGCCGTGCGCAGTTCAGGGCACCCGTCCGCAACCATCGTCACCCACCCGCGCTCGCCCTCTCCGCGCACATCCCTCGCACACACCGACCGCCGTTCTACGCTCTTCCAGACTCCCCCGACGCGCAGACCGTGACCGTGCAGCACAACGTGCTCCTCACACCGTCCGTCGGTCTCAAGTGAGATGTGCGTCCCGGCGGAGCGTAGCCGAGCCAATGATACCGCCCGCGCCCGGATGCGGGACGTGCAAGCATTCCGATACGATCACACTCTGCTGCGCTATACCATATCCGAGCGTCCTTGTTCCCTGCCGTTTCCACCCAGTCATGGAATCGCACAGGGTGTTGCTTTCACGCGTTCGGATATACCGTCGAAGCACCTGAGGCCCACAACATCCTGCAGTGGACCGGGCAGAGGGTGTGGCACTGGCAAGGACTCGGAGAAAGCGTGCGGGCGTGGAGGCACGGACAACGAAGGCCGCTTGATGATTCGAGTTTTGGATCTGAGATTTCGGGACGAGTACGAGTGTACTTGCTTCACTGGTACTTATCTTATCTCCTCCGCTCAATTGCCCTTTCGGACGATACAAGTCCCAGCTGGATGACCGTCCCGCCAACGACCTGAACACCAACCTCCCCCGAGCACGATGCCAGCTAAAGAGGACTGGAAAGCGCTTTGCGCCGCTCGCAAACAACGCCAGCTCGAGCAGATCCCAGAGGAATGGACCATCAGCCCTCCCCCAGCCGACCAACGTAACGTGTTGGACATCCCCCGCACTTGTGGGCTTCTTACTGGCCGCGAACTCGACATCACTGATACCGTCAATGTTGCCGTTCTACTCGACAAACTGCGCACAGGGGAATGGTCCTCGGTCGAGGTCACCACCGCGTTCTACAAACGCGCGATTGTTGCGCAACAGCTGGTGTGGACCCTTTTACTCGTTTTTCACGTTCTGCCTGAGCGCTCTCTCACGTCCTGTCGGTTGCCGTCCAAGTAGACGAATTGCCTGACAGAGATATTCATCGAACGCGCCCTCGCGCGTGCAAAGGAAGTTGATGACTATCTGAGAACGCAGGGCAAGCCGATGGGACCCTTGCACGGCCTACCGATTTCGCTGAAGGACCAGTTCTGCATCAAAGGCCTGGAGACCATCATGGGTAAGTCACTCGCGTCCGGTTACCCTAGACCGATTGCTTGAGACAGGAACGCACCTGGTTCGCGCTGGGAAAAGATGCGCAACCGCAAGGATCGCTAGCGTTGATTCTCGAAGCCTGAAGGCACTGATCATGGCGGAGAGACGTCTCTGCGCTCGAACTCCATTCATGAGCGCAGACCGTATGCTTTTCCCATGCGCTGCAGTTGTGGCTAGCCGGCAGTGAACACTGCGAGGTTTCAGACATGCCCCGACATGGAGAGGGTGATGCCATCCATGGGGTTCGTGCAGGGTGTGCTACCGAACCGTCGGCTGAAGGGCATTGGACAGGTTACGCAGGCTGGATAGGTCGGGTGGCCGACCGGGACAGCGTGGTGGTGGAAATTCTGTACGAGTGCGGGGCGGTGCCGTTCGTGCGGACGAATGTGCCGCAGACACTGATGGTGAGAGACGGGCAGGCTTGGTGCGCGTGCGCTGCTGATAGGAACGCGGCTGGAGTGGGGTGAGACGTTCAATCACGTGTTCGGGCACACGACGAACCCATTCAACCGGGCGATGACGTCGGGCGGATCCTCGGGCGGAGAAGGCGCGCTCGTCGCCCTCCGCGGCAGCCCCCTCGGCCTCGGCACCGACATCGGAGGGTGAGCTCCGCTCCGGTCCGCTCCGGTCCGCCCGGCCCTGACCCCTTCGCCGCCCCAGCTCTGTCCGCATCCCGAGCGCGTTCTGCGGCCTCTACGGCCTCCGCCCCTCGTACGAACGCCTCCCGTACTGCAACGCGGTGAACGCCCAGGAGGGCCAGGAGAGCATCTCCTCCGTCCTCGGCCCCATGACAAACTCCCTCGAGGGTGTCCGGCTGTTCACCAAGGCAGTCATCGACTCCAAGCCCTGGCGCAAGGACCCGCTCTGTGTCCGCAAGGACTGGAGCGAGCGCGAGTACGCCCTCGGCGACCACGGCGGCCCCGGCGCCAAGATGTCCTTCGCCCTCATGTGGGACAACGGCGTCGTGAAGCCCCATCCGCCGCTTATCCGGGCGATGACACTCGTCAAGCAGGCGCTCGAGGCCGCTGGCCACTCCGGTGAGCATCTCTCCCGGAGCTCGCCAGCAGTTCATTCCCGTACGCCGTCCCCGCACCCACGGGGCGGTGGCTGACACACACACCTTCTCCCACGCCCGTAGTTGTCGACTGGGAGAACCACCGGCATATGGAGATCTATAAGAACGGCGTCAGTACCGCCTAATTGTGGTGTCAGCGCAGCGCGTGCTAACCTTTGGAGGGTCATGCGCGTCATGTGTCTGTGTAGCAATCGATCTTCTCGGCGGACGACGCGCTGGACCTTCTCAACGACTGCGCGCTCTCAGGCGAGCCGCTCATCCAGACGATGAGCCCGGACACGGACGCGCACGCGTATGCGCTCGACGAGCCCATGGAGCACGCTATCGTGGGCGAGCGCAGGCACCTCTCCGCGTACGAGGTGCGTCCCGGCCAATACGCCCCGCTATGAGACGTTCGCACTCACTCGGACCGACCATTCGCATTCTCACTCGCGCTCACACCCGGCGGTTGGTGGTGCCGTGCTGGGTTCTGCGATATCGCGGTACGGCGCCGGGGGCGTTTGCGCGGAGGGTAGCTGTGGCAACTGCACAGGGAGAAGCGCGCGCTCCGCAAGTCCCACCTCGACCACTGGGAGGCGACCGCCGTGCGGACGGGCACCGGGCGGCCGGTCGACGCTATCATCAGCCCCGCCGCGGCGTACGCTGCGTGTCCGCACGGGTGCAATTCGTGAGTGTTGAGCGCGCGGGTGACGCGGGCTCCCGCTGCTGCCTCTTCATCTGTGGCATCCCGGTGCTGACGGGTGGGCGAATATGACAGTGACGCATTCTACACGGGCTTCTGCAACTTCTTGGACTACACCGCGTCTGTCTTCCCGGTCACGTTCGCGGACAAGGCGTTGGACCAGCCTGCGCCGCCGCATGCGTTCTACAACCACGAGGACGAGGCGGTCTACAAGCTTTGTGAGTTTGTGCTCTTCGGGCCTGCTCCGCGAACGTGGTATGCAGGGTTGCTCACGGGGACTGACGGGATGGACGCAGACGACCCGGAGCTGTGGCACGGGATGCCGGTCGGGCTGCAGCTCATCGGGCGCACTCTGGAGGAGGAGGGCGTGATCGCCATGACCGAGGTCGTGGACAGCGCCTTGAAGGTGTTCAAGCAGAACAGCGGTACGGCACTGTGAGGGGTCAGGGGATTACGAGAAATGCCGCAGGCGGAGATGCGGGTCGTGCAGTGTACAGGAGCGTGTAACAATCCATGTGCAATTGTAGCTCTTCTCTCACCGAGAGTGTGGCGGTCGAGGACGACGCGCCATCTTCGCCCTCTAATCGACACACAAGGCCTCACCGGCCCGATGATCAGGTCAATGTCATACAATCCAGGAGCATATAGTCTAACAAATTATGGCAACCGTCCGTAATGTTACACCCACGAGAGCCGCATGCGCGCAAGCGCACACACCCCACCCGTCCCACACGCACGAGCACCGCGCAAGAGTAGGTACGCTTGCGCCTCAGAGTCACAGACCTCACAAGTCGATGAGCAGCGCCTCCTTGCGCTCCGGCTCTGGCGGGCCCGGGCTGTACGCGGTGTAGCCCTGGAGCTGCGGCGGCGCGCTCGGGGCGTCGGGGAAGCTCGGGAGCGGGACGGACGTCTGCTGGAGCTGGTGCAGCTGCGAGACCGTGTGCGATGCGCCGAGCGTGTTCGCGCGCGCGAGGTACGTGTTCGGTGCGGCCGCGGCGGGCTGCTGCTGCTGCTGCGCAGGGTGGTAGGACGCGACGGTGTTGTGCCGGGACAGAGTGGGGGACGGCGGTGCGTGTTGCTGTTGCTGCTGCTGCTGTGGTTGCTGCGAGACAGGCTGCTGGGGCTGGTATGACACTGGGGCTGGCGCGGGCGTGGGCGCCGCACCATACTGCGGCACGCTCACCGGAGGGGGCGACATCACCCCGTACGGCGCGCTCTCCTGGCCGAACCGCTGCTGGGTGATCGAGGGGGAGCTGGGGCTGAGCACGGGCGCCGTCTGGGGTTGGTACATCTGCTGCTGTTGCTGCTGCTGCTGCTGCTCGTAGGAGACACCGTTGGTTTGAGGAGCCGTTGGAGCCGGAGAGAAGTACGAAGATGATGGGGTCTGGGCGGTGGGCGACGTGACCTGCTGGACGTGGTTCTGCGGCCCGGATTGCCACTGGCTGTAACCCGCGCCGTTCACAGGCTGCTGGTATGGGGAGCCGTACGGCGCGGCAGGGGCAGCTTGTGGTGGGGGAGCGGCTCTCCATGTTGGGCGGGACAGTTGCTCGGTGAGCAGCTTGTCGTAGAGCTTGACGGCCTGGGACAGCTTTTCGTGCATGTCGATAAGCAGCTCTGTGGTCAACGGTTTTAGTACGGGGACAAACGCGGGGCGTCACATCTTCAAACTCACCCTCCTTCCGGCTCGCGTCATTCAAGCTCATCGCGAGCTTGGGTCGCAAGCCGCTGGCTTTGTCGTACAGCTCCGTCACAGCCGGGTACCGGGAGATGTCTCGGCCTCCCTGCGCTTGCAACTGCTCTACAGTCTGATTGAATGTCATGATCGCGTCCGCCTCCAAAGGCTCCAGGTCGTAGTTGGGTATCGTGGGTAGCCTGGGCTTCGGCGTGGCGCTCGAAGGAGGGTATGATTGCGGGTACGCTTGTGTCTGTTCGGGCGGCAAGTACCGATCCGAGGCGTCGATCACAATGGGCGCACTGGGCTTGGGTGCGTTGGCTTCACGCAGGCTCGCCTCGATGGCAGCCTTGAGGTCCGGGTCCTCCTCCTCCTCGTCCCGGCTGTAGGAAGATGAGTAGGGGTGACTGGGGCGATCGACCAGTGGAGGCTCGGAAGTCTGCCATGGTGAAGGAGAGGGGATATAGCCCGGGCGGTGCCCTCCAGCGGCGCCCACTTCTTCCAATGAGAGCTGTATGGCACGTTGTAGGTCTGCATCCGCGAAGTCTCGCGCATGTCTGTGCCGCGAAGTTGAGACACTCTGCGATGGTCGGTGCGCCCTGCGTAGTCATGTTAGATAAGGCCAGTGAGCTGTGCTAGAGGAAACATACTTGTTCTTCTTTGTGAGCATGCTGTAGCAACTGTTACATACTCGAACCTCCTGTGTGATGCCAAAGTGCGGAAGGGGAATCGACTTGTTGGAACACTGATGGTCGACAACCCAACCGCAGTTCCGGCAATGATGCTTCCGGTTCGTAAACGTGAACGGCTCTCTGCAGCGAAGACAGTAGTCCGAGTCAATCCACTCTGGGGCCGTCTGGGTGTCCACCATTGCAGACGAGGTGAGAGCCGGATCACGCGGAGGGAAGTTGTACCCTTCAGGAGAGATGTCATCTCGCCGCTATCACAACCCTGTGGCGGCATACTCACCTTCGCGCTGGAGTGTCCGGTACACTTCGCCTACATAGCTCAGGCTCGGCTTGCCCTCGAACGCGATGGCCCAGTCCTGGATGAGGCGGAGCATCTTGTTCTTGACGTCAAGGTTTAGCGCGGGCATCTTGAGGATGGAAACCAGATTGTCCATGAACTCGCGAGAGGCAACCTCGACCAAGAACGGGTCTCCGCCGTTCTTGATGCAGACGTCGGTCAACTAAAGAGCATGTCAGTGACACCGCGTGATTGGTTGGAGTGATGTGCGCACACTGAGCGCGAGTAGCTGGACGTTAGGGTTCTTGTGATTGAGACGACGCTTCAAAGCGCGCATGGCGTCCTTAGGCTGGACTGACTTGGACCGAATCTGGTCGCAAATCTCGAGGTTGAGCGCGATATCCTCTGAGCCGCTTGGCAGCAGCTCAGACGTTGCCTTGTCTGAAGACTGCGGTCACTCCAGTGTGTGCGGAGTGCAGCGGGCAGATACGCACCAACGGCATCATCAAGCTGAGATGTTCCCCACAGCAACGAGCTCAGGTAGGAAGTCATGGCAGTCGGGAGGAAAGAGAGAGGATGAGCTGAACGCGGTTGGCTGCGAGTGACCAAGCCCGGGCTGCGGGGTCGCGTGACTGTGACAAACTGTGTGACTATTTTGTGACCTATCATCACGGGGGAGCGGTTCCGGCGGAGTGAGCGTTGGCTGAGTCCGCAACTCCTTGTCCTCGACCACGTCGACGACGTCGGTCACCTCCCTCCCCTCGCCGTCTATCGCTTCGCTCACGCTCTCTTCTCTGGCTGGTGCTGCTTATTAGCTCTTCTGACGGTTCTTTGTCCCCTCTTCTGCGAGCTCTATCCCCTTGTTGTCGCTCGCCATGTTGGGACACCAGTTCGCATACTCGGCGGCCCCCATCCGCAAAGTGCGGGAGGTGCAGTTTGGTATCCTTTCTCCAGAGGAGATAGTACGTCTCTCAGTCGTCTTCTGCGCCCTTGGAGCGCGTTTACGATCGTAAACAACAGAAAGCGTACTCTGTCGCGAAAATTGAACATCCAGAGGTCATGGACGAGACTACCCACAAACCCAAGATGGGTGGTCTCATGGATCCTCGTATGGGCACGATAGACAGGAACTTCAAGTGTCAGACTTGTGGGGAGGGAATGTCGGAGTGTCCTGGTCACTTTGGGCATATCGAGCTGGCAAGGCCAGTGTTCCATCCAGGTGAGTTACCTGGTGTAGCCACTGTCGCTTGCTCGCTAACGCCCTTTCTAGGCTTCATTGTGAAAGTGAAGAAGATTCTGGAGTGCATATGTGTCAATTGTGGGCGATTGAAAGCTGATAGCGTGAGTGACCTCTCCTGTCCTCTACTCGTTTCGCACCCCACCACCCAACTTTCTGGGGGCTCTCTCCGAACTTTTGGAGAACCCCAAACCCGCGCTGCGTCTGTTCTCGACAATCGAGGCGTTCTTCCACCCGCGACGAGGTCCGTGCGCGTTTTCGATCGCTTGATCGCCGCATGGACCGCTCCATACGTCCGGACATGGTTGGACACGCGGTCGCGTGGTGAAATGGGGGGCTGAGCGAGGAGTGCGGAAAAGAAACCAACTGTAGTCTCATCTGAGCTACACGGATGGAAAGCCGACTGCACTCGCTGTGACGCAGACTGAGTGGCATGTCGGCGATGCACTGGTAACTCGATTGACGTAGCCCCCTGTGTACCCATTTCCAGTGTTGTATCCGGTGCTGTGACGCAGGCCGCGCGCTGCCCTGCAGTTCAGTGCTCATGCTGACATCTTGATCTTCATATCCTCTTTTCGCCACCCGTGTCGAATCGATATTTGCATCATGTAAGTCCGATCCAACGTTCGCGGATCGAATCAGGCATATCCGCGATCCGAAGGCCCGCATGCAAGCGGTCTGGGGTTACTGCAAGAGCAGGATGATATGCGAACCGGACGAACCGAAAGACGAGAATGACGGCGCCGATGAAGAGCCCAAGAAGGGTCACGGCGGCTGTGGAGCGGCTCAGCCTCAGATTCGGAAGGAGGGCCTCAAGCTGTTCGTGCAGTACAAACGCGGGAAGGACGAGGACGAGGTTTGTGCACTGTTATGATCTTGATTCCACGTTGACTCTTATTTTGTAGGAGGTCAAGTCATTACAACCAGACAAGCGGTTGTTCCCTCCTCACGAGGTCTACACCGCCTTGAAAAAGGTCTCAGAGTCAGACCTCCACCTCCTCGGCCTTTCCGTAGAGTATGCACGACCAGAGTGGATGATTCTGACCGTGCTCCCCGTCCCCCCTCCCCCCGTTCGACCTAGTATTGCTGTAGATGGAGGCACGATGCGTAGCGAAGATGATCTCACATACAAACTGGGAGACATCATCAAGGCATCTGCCAATGTTCGTCGTTGTGAACAGGAGGGCGCGCCTGCCCATGTGATCAACGAGTTCGAACAGCTTCTGCAGGTAGGGTCAACCCCCTTAGTAGCTTGCGCCATAGCTCATCACCACACAGTTCCATGTCGCTACCTATATGGACAACGACATCGCTGGTATTCCTCAAGCGCTGCAGAAGTCAGGCCGTCCTGTGAAGGCCATCCGTGCTCGTCTCAAGGGCAAGGAAGGCCGTCTGCGTGGCAACCTCATGGGGAAGCGTGTTGATTTCTCCGCCCGTACGGTCATCACTGGTGACCCCAACCTTCAATTGGACGAAGTCGGTGTGCCTCGGAGCATAGCAATGAACCTGACGTTCCCCGAGCGGGGTGAGTATGCGTCTATCAGTGCTGTCACCTGTCGTACCTGATGCTGTTCCAGTCACGCCGTTCAACATCTCCTATCTGCAAGAGCTGGTCAGGAACGGACCCACTGTCTATCCTGGCGCTCGCTATGTCGTACGTGACACCGGAGAGCGGATAGACCTTCGATACAACAAGCGGGCGGATGCGTTCCTGCAGTATGGCTGGATCGTAGAGCGGCACCTTAAAGACGGAGAGTAAGTATTTACGGTTGTCGTCAGAACACGGCATTGACAAGTGATCTGCAGCTTTGTCTTGTTCAATCGGCAGCCAAGTCTGCACAAGATGAGTATGATGAGTCACCGTGTGAGGCTCATGCCTTACTCAAGTGAGTATCGAAGTTCCGTGTCCAGGGTAATGTAGCTAAACGTGCCTCTTAGCATTCCGTCTGAACCTCTCGGTGTAAGTTGATCGACATGCCGAGCGTCACCAATGACACTCATATGCTCATAGTACTCCGCCATACAACGCCGATTTCGACGGTGATGAGATGAACATGCAGTACGTACGCACAACATGCAGGTTTATCATGGTTAACGTTGTTTCCGCAGCGTACCTCAAAGCGAGGAAACCCGTGCTGAGTTGTCCCAGATCGCTTGGGTACCCCGACAGGTCTGTTCAGCAACGTCCAAACACATGTTCGAGTGCTTATACCACTCTTAGATCATCTCCCCACAAGCGAACAAACCCGTCATGGGAATTGTCCAGGATACTCTCTGTGGTATAAGAAAGTTCACCTTGCGAGATACGTTCTTGGACTGGGCACAAGTTCAGAACATCTTGCTTTGGGTTCCGGACTGGGATGGTAGCGTACCGACTCCGGCGATCATCAAGCCCAAGCCCCTCTGGACGGGCAAGCAGATCCTGAGCATGTGCATCCCTCGTGGGATCAACATCTACCGCTCTCCCGACCCGAAGTCGAACAACCCGGTTTTCGACGATGGTATGATGATCGAGAACGGCGACATCGTGTTCGGTATCGTGGAGAAGAAGACGGTTGGTGCCTCGCAAGGTGGCCTCGTACACGTCGTCTTCCGCGAGAAGGGGCCCGAAGCGACCAGGACGCTCTTCTCGGGTCTCCAACAGGTCGTCAACTACTGGTTATTCCACAACGGCTTCAGTATCGGTATCGGTGACACAATCGCGGACAAGCAGACGATGGCGTACATCCACGACCACATCGCTAAGCAGAAGCGGGAAGTGCTGCGAATCGTGGACGACGCCTACCACGATCGTCTCAAGGCGGCGCCTGGTATGACCATCCGCGAATCCTTCGAGAAGGCCGTTGAACGCGCCCTCAACTTGGCTCGTGATCAGAGCGGCCAATACGCCCAGAAGAGCTTGAAGGAGGACAACAATGTCAAGCAGATGGTCGTTGCTGGTTCCAAGGGTTCGTTCATCAACATCTCCCAGATGTCTGTCTGTGTCGGGCAACAGTCCGTCGAGGGGAAGCGTATCCCGTTCGGCTTCCGCCACCGTACCCTCCCTCACTTCACGAAGGACGACTTCAGTCCCGAGGCGCGCGGTTTCGTGGAGAACTCCTATCTCCGTGGTCTTACCCCGCAGGAGTTCTTCTTCCACGCTATGGCTGGTCGTGAGGGTCTTATAGATACGGCCGTCAAGACTGCCGAGACCGGGTATATCCAGCGTCGACTGGTCAAGGCATTGGAAGACGTCCAGGTCTGCTATGATGGTACGGTCCGCAACTCGCTTGGCGACCTTATTCAGTTCGTCTACGGTGAAGACGGAATGGACGGCGCATTCATCGAGCGGCAGAACATTGAGACATTCGCTCTGAACAACACGCAATTCGAGCATGACTACCGTGTTGACGTGACGGATCCCACCGGGGGCTTCCTCCCTGGCGTTCTTCAGGTTGGCTTGGACGACAGCTCCCTCGAGCTTCAGGCGAAGCTCGATGAGGAGTACACACAACTCAGCAACGACCGGAAGCTGCTTCGCGAGTGGATCTTCGCGAACACGGACCCCTCTTCCTCCCGATACCTCCCTGTCAACCTTCAGCGCATCGTCCAGAACGCTATCCAGATTTTCCACATCGACAGGCGAAAGCCTAGTGACTTGGACCCCATCTTCATTGTCGACTCTGTGCGCGACCTGTGCAGCCGACTCATTGTCGTTCGGGGGGAAGGAGCGCTCACCCAGGAGGCGCAGGAGAACGCCACCCTTCTCTTCCGTATCCACCTCCGTGCCACCCTCGCCACCCGTCGCGTTTTGGAGAGGTACCATCTAAACCGCGAGGCGTTCGAGTGGGTGCTCGGCGAGGTCGAGACGAAGTTCAACCAGGCCCTTGCTCATCCTGGAGAAATGTGTGGTACACTCGCCGCACAGTCCATCGGAGAGCCAGCCACTCAGATGACGCTGAACACGTTCCACTACGCTGGTGTATCTAGCAAGAACGTCACGCTCGGTGTACCGCGCCTGAAGGAGATCATCAACGTCGCTACGAACATCAAGACGCCGTCACTCTCCGTCTACCTCGAGCCCGAGATCTCGCAAGACAGAGTCCTCGCTAAGAGTGTTTCGCAAGAGCTCGCCTTCACGTCTCTGCGCACCGTCACGGCCGCGGTGGAGATTTGGTATGACCCCGACCCGAGCGCGACCATCATCGAGGAGGATGCCACCTTCGTCGAGTCCTTCTTCGCCATTCCGGACGAGGACATCGAACAGAAGCTCCACCTAATGTCTCCTTGGTTGCTCCGTCTGGAGCTGGATCGTGCGAAGATGATTGACCGAAAGCTGACGATGAACTACGTCGCGAGCCGGATCGCCGAGAGTTTCAAGACAGACCTCTTCGTCATCTGGAGTGAAGACAACGCCGAGAAGCTCGTCATCCGGTGTCGTGTGCTCGGCGGTGTCGACAAGGATGAGGAGGACCTCGGGCAGGTGGAGGAGGACATCTTCCTGCGCCAACTCGAAAACACCATGCTCAACTCGGTCAGCTTGCGTGGCGTCCCGGGCATTCAACGTGTCTTCTTGCTGCAGCACGACAAGGTCTCGATCTCGTCCACAGGCAGCATCGAGGCCCGCGCTGAGAAGGAGTGGGTTCTGGAGACAGACGGTGTCAACCTGAAGACAGTGATGTGCATCGAAGGAGTAGACTTCAAGAGGACGTACTCCAACAGCTGCGTGGAGATCTTCAACGTCCTCGGTATCGAGGCTGCCCGCGCCGCCATCATGCGCGAACTCCGTGGTGTCATCGAGTTCGACGGTTCCTACGTCAACTACCGCCATCTGGCTCTGCTTTGCGACCTCATGACCCACCGTGGTTCGCTCATGGCGATCACTCGCCATGGTATCAACCGTGCGGACACCGGCGCCCTCATGCGCTGTTCGTTCGAGGAGACGGTCGAGATCCTCATGGAGGCGGCAGCTGTCGGTGAGAAGGACGACTGTCATGGGATTGCGGAGAACATCCTCTTCGGGCAGATGGCGCCGATGGGTACCGGCGCGTTCGATGTCGCACTCGACATTGACATGCTCAAGGACGTCATCGTCGATCACCGCTTGCCGGTACAGACGATGCTTGCAGCTCAGGCCGATGGCGGCATGACCCCCGGTCAGGTCGCGATGACCCCGTACGACAGCAACTCCCCGACGTGGTCACAGGAGGTGTCGCTCAAGGGCGAAGCCGCGGCGTTTTCCCCGCTCGCGGTCAACGCAGGAGAGGAGTCCGCCTCATCCTTCTCGCTTTTAGGCCTCGGTATGAGCCCGATGGGTGCTGGCGGGATGTCCCCTGCTGCGCCTGGCTACAGCCCGAGCTCGCCAAACGCGTACTCGCCCACATCACCCTACCTTGCACAATCACCGTTTGCTGGCGCGACGTCCCCGATGGGTACGTCGCCGTACGCCACGTCGCCATTCTATGACCGTAGTCATGGCGCGACGTCGCCGACGTACTCGCCGACGTCACCTGCACTTAACCTGACGTCCCCGGGATACTCCCCAACGAGTCCTCGCTACTCGCCCACGTCACCATCATTCTCTCCCACTTCCCCCCGCTACAGCCCGCAATCCCCATCCTTCAGCCCGACGTCACCGCGGTACTCTCCTACGAGTCCGTCATTCAGCCCCGCTTCGCCTCGCTATTCCCCTAGTAAGTTTCCCGGCGTCTTCGGTGAATTATCGCTAACTGTGTGCCTCTCTTTTCTCCTTTCACATCCTTTGACGCGAATGTAGCCTGTGAGTATACTCCCGCACATCCAAACGTAGCGCTTGCTCATGACAGCCCCACAGCCCCCGCTCAAATGTCACCAACCTCCCCGAAGTACTCACCTACTTCTCCCGCGTCTCCGGCGTCTCCCAGATATTGTGAGTCCTTATTGACATTTCCAGTCTCCGTCCGACTCAACGGGCATCACAGCGCCGACTTCCCCGACATATTCCCCTGCCTGTGAGTCGTCACACAACCGGTTCGATGCCCATGTACTGACATTTTGTTCCAGCGCCGGCATACTCTCCGGCCTCGCCCGCGTACAGCCCGACTTCGCCACAGTGGTCACCGTCGAGCCCGGCCCAGCAGCAGAATGGGTCTTCGACTACGAACCGTGGTCACTCGTACAGTACATCTCCGTCCTGGGATTGAGTGGGTGGTTTCATATCTTGGCGGCCTCAGCCTCGAGCTGGCTGATAGGTTCGCGCACCTGTTGGACTGCGTACTGCAACGGGGTGACATCGTACAGGCGGGTTGACATGCGATGGTTGACTGTGCGCCCAGGCGTCTCCGTGCATGCGTCGCACCCTACTATTATACACCACATGGGATTCTTAAACACTTTCGTATCGTCCGTCATCTAGCTTCCAATGCAAACTCTGTAGAATAATGTCCATCAGTATTATGTTGAGGCCCGTGTGGACGCACATGCACGATGCATCCCTTGCTCGCCAAAGCCCCGACACGCCTCTGCCCGTGAGCGCTCGTTCCTAGATTTGACTTGAATCGTGGAGGAGTAGAGAACAAAACCTACCTTATTACAGTAAACGCAGATTACACTAAGGCAGCAGGCTGGGAGGGAATGGAGGATTGAAGCATACCAAGCGTTGAACCAAACCAATGAACGATGTACCGGCACGGCAGTCATATGCTGGCAGTGGCCATGAAGTAGCGCGAGGAGCTTTGTCTGCTCGTCCTCGTTGGTAACAAGCACACTTAGCATAACTCTGTCATTCGTAGAAGTGACATCATTCCACGGGACTGGCCGTGTCGTGGTTGAATACCCAGCGCCGGAAAAGCCCACTACAGTGACAGTCATCTCGTTCAACACAAAGGAGGAACACTAATTTACATAGTCGCACATGCAAGCGTCCTGCCGTGCGCCATATCAGCACCTGATGGCTCGAGACGAGACACTTACCTCATTGAGGTCGTGCAGGACGCTTTTCCGGTCGTCAATCAACATTGACTTTGTCAGCGACAGATACCTCTTGTACGCGTCGTATCGAACTTCAGTGCATCGCAAAGCGGTCCGTACATGGGCTAATAAGAGGAACGGTCGCCAATTGAGCTTGCACGGGCCAGATAGCCTTCATGGAGCCTGATGCACATCAAGTGCAAGCCGACAAGCAGATTGGGCGGCAAGTCCCGCCGGAGGGAGTAATGTGAATCCCGGGAGGCATCATTGTCCGAGAGAAACCGTCGACGACTGGACAGGGAGTGGACGTTGATGCTGAGAGATATCTTGGCTATGATGTTCGTACAGTTCTGTCCTTTGATGTGCGTGAAGAGGAGCCAGCTCAAGATCCAGAAGATGGATTCCACACCATGTTGGAAGTTGTGACGAATTACAACTCGAGGTGGCGAGAGTACGGGATATGTTTGCAAGATATCGTTAATTTTTGTGAGAAAACCGGTCCACTTGTAGATTGTGTCCTCTGAAGTTCGACGGCCCTGACAATCCGTGTGCCCTACACAGCGTTACTTCACTTCATCGAGCCGCAAAATAGGTAAACATACTGTTTTGGGACGGACAAACATCCCCCCACCGCCCAGTCAGATCCCTTCGCATATTCGCGCAATTTGCATCTGCCGTTATGCGAGAGAATGTTGCCCAAGCGCGATGAATTCATTAGCTGAGGAATAAGATCTGGAGCGCTGGAAATGTGTGGTAAATCAGCGGGACAAACTTGGGATCGATATAACGGTATCTCACCTAGCAACGTATCGAGCAGGACTTGCACGGCAACGTGCAAGTCGTCGAGCTCGTTCACGGCGGAGCACACTTCCTGAACACGACGAAAATTCGCTGTTTCGGTTTCTAGGTACGCCAGACTGCTGCACAAGGGGAACTGAGGAGTGAGGAATGCCAGGGGTGCGGGACGTGATTGCCCGCTACGCATCCGAGCCATGCCCCTTCACTTCTTGGTTGATGTATGCAGGCCCAGCGAAGGCATGGATTCCTCGGCACAAGGCTTGGACCCTGCGCCTCGCCTCGATCGTCAAGAAGAGCGCCTTGTGTGACCCGTTCGTGAGGAGTTGGCGCAGCTGCTCCTTGGTCGCATCGTCTACGTCTTGTAGTCTATGGTCATCGTCCGCCGGGAAATTCCTCCTAAGTTCGTCGCAGCGCTCAAGGATTCTCCTGGATCTCGCGCTCCGTCTCGCTTCCGTCGTCAAGCCAGACTTCTCTCAATCGTTCGGAAGGGCAGCTGTGTCGTCAAAGCTGGTGACCTCGATGACTTTCTATGCTCGGATGGCCCGTCCGGCGATCCGCAGGTCGTCGTATTCATCATGACACTTCAATGCCTTGAAGAAACGAACATCTAGCTTGTGTACGTAGTGAATCTGGTCTTGGTTGGTGTCCTCGTCCGGCTCGGCAATCTGCCTGAGGTTAGCGACGTACCCGAGGTCCTCGACAGTGGAGATAATCAGAGAGGAGAGTGCCTCCATAACGGCACGGACGTCCCTCGATACCTGATCAGCAACAGGATATCATGTACTCACGAGCAGATCGAACTCCTTGAATTTGGCCGAGTGCGAACAAGAGAAATGCCACAAGCGTGCACGACAGTCCCCAATGGTGATCTACACTACTTGATGTAAGTATGTTGTACAGCGGACAACTTGAACGCGACGCATGCACACCTAGATCCCGCTCGTCTTCGCTGTCCGGAGGAAGTGGTCGGCCTCGTGGTAGTCGAGTCGGGTCTACACCAAACAGCTGTCAGCCAAGGTCTGTCCCAGAGAGAGAGATGTGGTGGCGCACTCGGCCGGGGTCGTCGGTGGACGGTGTGATTCCGCCTCTGGATGCTGCGTACTACATGTAGGGCGTCTACTGGGTGGAGGCTGAGTACTGAGTGCTAGGTTCCAACGCAAACCCCCCGCACTAATCGTGAGATCTGAGAGGCGGAAGTTCTCGGGAGATAGCTAGGTACGCGTTGACGCGTCGTACATATGTATGTTCAACAGTGATCTATGGCGAAGGCAAAGGCGCGAGGCTGCAGGAGACGAAGGCCACGAGTGCGCCGCGGCAAATTTGAATGTAGTTGATGCTCGTCCGGATGGTGTTCACGGTTGCGTGTGTAAAGTGCAAGCGCAGCCGGGAGCGTTCAAGATGGAGGTTGGGGAGAGTTGCCGAATTGGGCGAGGAGCGCGCGGGGTTGCGCAGTGCGGTCACGGGCGGCGAGAGCGCAGAGCAGAGGCTGAGTACGGACATCGTCTCCTCCCCTCTCCTCCTTCTTCCACCGCTTCCCTCGCGCTCGCATCTTTCTTTCCATCTTTGCTTGGACTGGCTGTCCGGACACGCGCTCGACCATGGCCAGCACAACACCAGTGCCCGTCGAAGAGGGCAAGTTGCTCAGCGAGTCTCTTGCCACCGTCAAGATCCAGGTTCAGCAGATGAAGAGACACCTGGTCCGTCGCGTCTGTCAGGTCGCGTTCTCAATTATTTTGACAAGATACTGCTCAGGAACTTGACCAGCTCATGGACGCTTTGAAGAGCGCGAGCTTGATGTTGGCCGAGCTTCGGACTTCCTCGCTCACCCCCAAGCAATACTACGAGCTCTGTACGTTTCCCCTTAGCACGAGATACTCCCATATGGCTTACGACCGCTTGTAGACATTGCTGTCTTTGATGCGCTCCGTCATTTATCAAACTATCTATATGACGCACACGTTCAAGGCCGACACCACCTGGCCGACCTCTACGAACTTGTACAATATGCCGGAAACATTGTCCCCCGCCTTTACCTCATGATTACCGTTGGCTCTGTCTATATGTCTATCCCCGACGCGCCCGTCAAGGAGGTCATGAAGGACATGCTGGAGATGTCGCGCGGAGTGCTGCATCCTATCAGAGGTCTCTTCCTGCGCCATTATCTCAGTGGGCAGACGAGGGACCACCTGCCGATTGGAAATGACGATGGGTGAGTGATAGTAGTACTTGTGCGGCTGTGGGAGTAGGATTGAGGTCTTCGCAGGCCGAAGGGGAACCTGCAGGACTCCATCAACTTCGTGCTCACCAACTTCATCGAGATGAACAAGCTGTGGGTACGCCTACAGCACCAGGGTCACTCGAGAGAGCGCGAGAAGCGCGAGATGGAGCGGAAGGAGTTGCGCATCCTGGTCGGCACCAACCTCGTACGGCTCAGTCAACTCGAAGGCGTAGACCTCGAGATGTACCAGAAGTACATTCTCCCCAGCATACTCCAGCAGATCGTCGTCTGCAAAGACGTGATTGCCCAAGAGTATCTCATGGAGGTTGTGATACAGGTACGTGCGTCCACAATATTTAGTCGTCTCGTGTTCACGTATTGTCCTGCAGGTGTTCACCGACGAGTTCCACCTATATACTCTGGGCCCCTTCCTTTCCGCGACCGCCCAACTTCATCCGAAGGTCAACATCAAGCAGATTGTGATTGCACTCATTGACCGCCTCGCCGCGTATGCCGCTCGGGAGGCAGAGAACGAGGACCCCGAGGAGACCAAGCGTCAAGAAGAGGCCGCGGCCCGGCGTTTGGCGGAGAAGGTCAAGGAAGCTCGCCTGCGGCATAACAGCATAGTGACTTCAACCAACGAGTCCACTACTGCCGTCGAAAGCAATGAATGGGGTTCGACGCCAACTAGCCCGGTTGAACCCGAGAAGCAGGAACCTACCTCTCCGACCGTCAACGGCACCTCGGAGAATGGGGATAGCGAGAAGAATGGGAAGGGCAAGGAGAAGGAGAAGGAGACGGCGGAGCCAGAGCAGGTCCGGAAGTTCAGAGGCATCCCGGAGAATGTCAAACTGTTCGAGGTGTTCTGGCATCAGGTGGTCGAGCTTATCAAGGTGCGTAGGCTATCTGTTGAATTTGTAGAGGTTTCGCTGAGCGAGCCGTATTTTGCAGGCGCGACCTGACCTCTCGATTCAAGACATCACAGCCCTCCTAGTCTCGCTGACGAATCTCTCTGTGAGCTGCTACCCAGACCGTCTGGAATACGTCGACCAGATCCTGGGATTCGCAGCGGAGAAGATCAAGGAGTTTACTGATAGGTAAGATTACACTGCTCTCTACTGACATCATTACTCATCGTTCTTCAGCGCCGACCTCCACTCTCCACAAACCACTGCCAACCTCCAGGCACTACTTCTCGCCCCCATCAACTCCTACCAATCTGTGCTGACCCTCCTCGCACTGCAACAATACTCTGCGCTCCTTAACCAACAACCCTACTCTACCCGCCGAGCCCTATCACACTCCCTGGTCTCGTCAGTGCTCAAGAACGAGACTGTCATCGAAACGCCGGAGGACGTGAACGGCATCCTCGAGTTGTGCCATGTACTCGTTCGCGACCAAGCGGACGCGGCCTCCGGGCCCGGGCAACATGGGGCCCCGGCGCATGTCAAGGACCCGAGAAGAGGGCCGTACCACGAACGTGAGGAGCTCGCAGAGGAGCAAGGGTGGGTGGCGAGGATGATCCACTTATTCCGGTCAGAGAATTTGGATGTCCAGTTTGAGGTATGTTGTCGACACCCATGACTCCCTTACATTAGTCTCACGAAGAGTAGATCCTCCAAACTGCACGTCGTCACTTTGAGACGGGTGGTGAACGAATGCGCTTCACGTACCCTGCGCTCATCACCTCGGCGATCAAGCTATGCAGGAGGTATCACAATCGCGAGCATCTGGTACGTGCTAGCGCAATGGAACAACACAGTCGCGATTTGACCGAGTAATTGCAGGAGGAGGACTGGCAGTCGAAGGTGTCGACCATCCTCAAGTTCGTTCGTCAACTCAACTCCATCCTCTCGACAAACGTGGACGCCCCCTCGATCGCGCTCCGTCTGTTCCTCCTTGCCGCGCAGATCGCGGACGAGTGCGGGTTCGAGAACCTGACGTACGACATGTACGTCGACGCGTTCAGCGTGTACGAGGAGAGCATCTCGGAGAGCCGCGCGCAACTGCAGGCGATCACGCTCATCATCGGCACGCTCCAGGGCGCGCGCGTGTTTAGCGAGGACAACTACGACACGCTCATCACCAAGGCCGCGCTCCACGGTGCGAAGCTGCTCAAGAAACCGCACCAGGCGAGCGCGGTCAACCTCGCGAGCCACCTCTGGTGGCAGGAGATCCCGCCTGAAGAGGAGCCTGCGGAGGCGCCAACGGAGTCCGCCAAGGATGCGGAAAAGAGTGCGCCGAAGGAGGGCGAGGAGGGCGCGAAAGCGGTACGTTTGCGGTTCGGCGTGACTCAATGAGCATGTCGCTAACGGTGGGGTCTAGTATCCCCTCCAGGATAGCAAGCGTGTGCTGGAGTGCCTACAAAAGGCGCTCCGTATCGCGAACTCGGCTACCGAGGAGATCATCACCATCCAGCTCTACTGCGACACGCTCGACCAGTACCTCTTCTACCTCGATCGCGGTGCGCCAGCAGTCAGTGGCATTGTCCGGTGCCATGTTCTGCTGAAAGGCTCACAAATGTACGTGCACGCAGGTCACGCCAAAGTTCGTCAACAGCCTCGTCGAGCTCATCACCGCCTCGATCGACAACATCGCGTCCCCGGACGTGCACCCCTCGCAGCGCGCGCCGCCAGGCCTGCTCGAGGGTGTACAGACGCCGGAGATGATCACGCGCCACTTCCGGAACACGCTCCTGTACATCGTGTCGAAGAAGGCGGCTGCGTCTGCTGCCGCGGACGGCGCGGCCGAGTCGCGCTGGGACGACGTCGACGTCGTTGGTGCGACGCTCAAGCTCGGCATCCCGTCGCGGTGAGCGCGCGCGCTGCATCGCGTTGCACTGCGTGACGTGGTCGGGCTGGGAGGGCCGAAAGTATGTACGTTGTTGGCACCGGTGGGCGAGGGAATGGGCGGCACAACACTCTGGCTAACTGGATCGCGGGCCTTGGGCACGCATGCGCCGGAGGGACGGACTCGGCCGGCTGTGTGATCTCTTCGTATACTCTGTTGTGTGTTGTGGTTCGGTAGATACCTTTAGTAGTTCGTGTGTATAATGCATTTGCTGGCTGCTCCCCCTTTCTCTGCGCGCTGGCCGTCCAGAGTGGATTGAACATCGTACACGGTATGCATACATGGATCCTCGCAAGGTACAGTGCAGCGGGGCCCATCAGTCGTGGGATACATGGCTCGGGTAGTACACTGCACACGGGCAATGAGGGCTATGAGGAGGGCTGGGGGAAGGCCTCGGCGAGCGCGGCGGCGATGTCGCGCAGGCGGTTCGCGGGGATGAGCATCATGCGGCCGCCGGTGTCGAGCCCGAACGCGTCGTCCTCCCGCGGCTGGGCGTGCGTCCACGCGTAGTCGAGCGTGTGCGTCGCGAACTGGGCGCGGGGAGCGAGGCCGGGTCAGTCCCGCCGCACTTGGTCTCAGGGCGCAACCTGGGGAGCGGAGCGGACGCACCTTGCGGATGATGTCGTCCTCGGGGTGGAAGGGGTACACGCCCGCGCCCTGGGTGGGCTCGGAGGGGCGCTGGCGCTTGGTGCGCGGCGAGGCGGCGTGCAGCTCGGCGGCCTCAGACGCGGTGAGGCGGTAGACGCGGGAGAGGAGGAGGAGGTGCGTGAAGTCGTAAGGTTCGTTCTGGGGGCAGTGCGGTCAAGGACACGAGCGCGCGAGAAACTGAGAGGGGAGGGCGACGCACGTCGTCGAGGGCCCACTGGATCTCGTCCGCGAGCATGCGGTACATGTGTGGCATGATCTGCGGGGGCATGTTCACGAGCCGCTCGGAAAAGACGAAGCCGAGGTGGTTTTGGGTTTGGTTTTGGGCGGCGGGGCCGAGGAGCGACTGCAGCTTGGCGTGCAGGGCGGGGTCTGCGGCGGACTTTTCGAGCGCGTACGCGGTTAGGGCTTTGATCGACGGCCGGTCCTGCGCGTGCGGGCGCGCGTAAGCGCGCCGACCCATCGTGACAGCTGAAGGGGGCGCACCTTGTGTACATGGAGGTTGAGCACGGTGAGGAACGCGTACGGGTCGCTCTCGCGGCCGTCGCACTTGACGGAGGAGCCGACGAGGGGCTGGCCGAGGACGAGGTCGGCAAAGTCGTGCACGGGGAGGAGCTGCGCGTCGGCCTGGAAGAGCTGTGTGGTGAGGCGCTTGAGGGCGAGGAAGTCGACGTCCGGGTTGGGGTCGAAGAACTCGAAGTCGACGTCGACGAGGCTCTACTGGCGGGCCTGGTCAGCGCGCGGTCGATCGAGGCGGGACGGTAGAGAGCGGCCCACGCGTTCAGATTCGGACTCGTCTCCGGAACCTGGCTGCTCTGCTTGTTGTTTGCGCTTGGACATGGCGCGGAGGGAGGCTTGTGGATGGAGGAAAGATTGGTAGGCGCCCGATCTCTGCGAAAACGGAAAAAGCATGGTACTAGGATGGAGATCTGAGATCTGAGAGCGGTGCTGCCTGTGCCCGTGCGCCGATCGAGTATGTGCAGTACTTCGTACTATACAACCGACATTGGCCAGTGTCCAAGGCTGCGCTCACACACTCCATCCAATTCAGAACCGAGGGAGTCGAGATCCATCTCATTGTCACGATAGTGCCACATCGGATCAGGCTAGCAAGAGCATAAAAACCAGAACATGATTACGACGATCACAACTCGCTCCTGACCTGCATGACCCCCGACGGCGGCTTGAACTCCTTTAGCCACGCCCGTACCCACTCGACCTCCTCCTCGTGGATCCGACGGATCGCGGGCGGCTCCGCGCTGTGGTTCGCGAGCCCGTTCTCGTCGTAGTGGTGCACGCCGCCTGGAGCACATCAGCCACCGACCTCCTCATGGGCTACCGTGCATAAACGAGAGGAGCGAGACCCACCTGGGATCAACTTGAACGGCTGAGAAATCGTGTCCGGGCGGTGGTGCCAGTGGATCGCGGGGCTGTGCGGCGTGTCGCCCCTCCAGGGATCGTCTGTCGAGTATGTCGGTAGACCTCAGCACACCGGCGATGGAGCGGGTCTCATAGCGAAGAAGACGCGGGCGTACCTTCGCCGTCGATGATCGCGAGCCGGTCATGCGCGATGTGGTACCCGCCGAGTGCGTTCACCGCGGTGATGTTCGGCTCTGCGGGGACCTGGAAGTGTTCCCCGGGCGGGTAGGCCTGCGGAATGCGCGGGCGGGGTTAGCGCGTGGTCCGAGGGAGGCCGCAAGATGCGCGGAGGGCGCGCGATGGAATTAGGCAGAAGGGTGAGGAGTAAATGCGCACCAATTTGCAAATTAGGGAAGAGTAGTCCAGCGTGACGAGCTTTGAGATGAGGCTCGGCGTGGACGGGTCGGGCGGGGGAGTCTGCGAGGACATCAGCGGCAGGTCAAAGAGAGCGCGTAGATGACCGCGCAGCGGCGCAAAAGAAGACCGATGCTCACGGTGAAGAAGGCCCATTGAGTGCAGACTTGGAACTGCCACAGGCGCCATGTTTGGGACAGGTCTGTCGCGAGGTAGATCTCCTTAACTGGGAGCGTCCCGAAGCACTGTAACTCGCTTCAGTGATGTTGTTTTTGATACACTTGAAGTACAAGGCGCACGCACATCGTCCTGTGTCTGCGGCGGTCTGCAGGAGTCGGAGTACGTCTGTCCGTCGTGTTAGCGTACATGATATCATATTGGTAGCTGACAATGGTGATGGCGTATACCTGGTTGATGTACTTTGCCAGGGTGAACGTCGCGTTGCTCACTGTGATGCCCTGTGCAGTGTGGATCCTGGCGTTGTCAGGTGTCCCCAGCGCGTCGCAGAACCGCGCAAACCCTGGGCTGTTGATCGCCGGGTCCCAGTTCTTGCCCTGCCACGCCCCCAGCGGAGACTACGCACAGTTCAATCAGCCATCCCGAGCCATCTTGTCTCGCGCGCAAGACACCACGCACCGAGAGCAGCGCGGCAAAGTCCGGGTCGTAGGTGAGGTCCTGTAGGCCAAACACGGCCTTGATCGCGCGCCGCGTCTCCGCGTGCGGGCTCGTGATGTGCGCGTCGACCTCGGCGATGGCCTTCTCGACGCGCGAGATGCAGGCCTGGGGCGCGTACTTCCGGATGATGTCGTAGTAGCGCCAGTCCTTGAGCGTGGCGTGGGTGACGCCGCTGGAGGAGATCGCGCCGAAGACGAGGTCGGGGTAGAGCACGCGCATGTGCGCAGCCCGCGCGCCGCCGTACGAGCCCTATGGACGGCGTAAAGCGTGAGCGTGAGACTGTTTTCGTTAAGAAAAGGAAGGCAGTCGCTTCACTTACGCCGTAGTAGATCCATGGCGTGCCGGGCGCGGTGATGTCGCCAGAGATGCCCGGGATGGTGACGTTGTCGATGAAATTGGCAGAGTCTGCGGCGGCCTGCTCGTTGTTCAGCCACCTGCGCACGCGGCGTGCAAAGGGCCGTTATCAGCAAATGTCCCGTGTGCGATGCTCTCGGGGCCAGTGTGGCGGGGCCCGGACGTACCGCAGAGAATCAGTGGTGAAGTTCTGGACGGGCACGGATTTGCCTGGAGGAGTGCTTTGTGAGCAATGGACCGGGACACATGACTCGGTTGAATGACAAGAAGCGCGTGGGGCGCGCCGGCTCACCATAGTACCTGTGCTCGAGCACGATTCCGAGGCCGTTGGTCGCGTTGGCGAGGATGTCGACGATGCCAGTGTCGAGGATGGGCATGCGCTCGTCTCCAGGACCCTCGCCAGCCTCGAAGACGATGACGGGCCCGCCAGGCTTGTAATGGCGATCGCTGACCCAGTACCGCTGCTGGAACGTGAAGCCGGTGGAGGAAAAATGGTCAAGGGGCTGGGTGAAGTTGTAGACTGGGAAGGACGAGCTCTCGCGCCTGGTCGCTGCCACAGCCGGGGCCAAAGCAGCATTGGCTCGTACAATGTCGAGCTTAACCGCGAGGGGGTTCGTTGGCGGACCGATGGCGTGTGCTAGGCCAAAGTGGAGGAGGAGGAGGGCGAGCACGCCGCCGAGGGTCGCGAGACGCGACTTGAAGAGCGAGGACATTGGGGGCGCGGGCTGAGAACCTCGGGCTCGCGATGACCATCGCTATGGCCAGCGGCGAGCCATTTATATGCTCGCAAGACGCACGGCATCGCGAGCTTCTCCGGGAAGTGATGGACCTGGTCAGACCCAGGACGCCAAAAGGACTGCCGACGACGCCTCGGGCCCGGTTACAGCCAGAGAAACCGGGATTACACCTTTCTGCCCGCATCGGCGAGCACCCTGGACAGTGAATGTTGACCACGCCCGCTACGAAACCAAGGCTGGGTGACTTGCATCCGCTGTGCAATTGCAAGTCGTCCGTGGCCTGCAGCTGCAAGCTACTGTATGTCGGCTCGCGCTTGGCCAGGGACACCACGGTCACGTGCCTGACACCGAGCCTGAGCCTGTGTTTCGACTCTGGACGGTCGCTTCACCGTGTCCGCACATTCACTCAGGTCTCAGGTCTCAGCCGGGGCCTCAGAGCAGAACAAGCGGTGCGAGCCTTGGACCGGGACGGATTTCTCGAGCTAACGTGATATGACCAGTACTACTATACGGTGACCCGACTTCCAGATCGCATATTCTCCCCACGCTCTCTTTCGACCTCACTCGGTGCACCTCCGATGGGCTCCATCGTCAGCAAGACCCACATTTTCTTTCAGGCTATCGCGCAGCTCAAGCGGACATATGACCTTTTCCACAAACGCATCGAAGCCTCGCCCGGCTTGCCTGTCCCGAACCCCACTCTGCCGTTCTGGACCGTGCCGCCCGCCGCATTGCCTGCATCGGACAAACTCCCAGAATATGCAGACGTTGTGATCATAGGCTCAGGAATCACTGGCACATCAGTCGCGTACAACATCCTCGCACAAGAGAGCAACCTGAAGATAGTCATCCTCGAGGCTCGCGAGGTGTGCTCAGGCGCAACTGGCAGGTAGTATGCACCTCTCGCCATGGCCGTGGTTGAATTGACAGCACTCACCCATTGCTCCCAATGCAGGAATGGGGGGCACGTCAATCCCCCGCTCTATCACGACTACACGGAACTGAAAGACAAGTTCGGGGAACACACCGCACGGGTTATGGTTGCCTTCCGGCGCGCGCACCTCACCGAGCTCCTGCGCATCGCCGCCGAGGAAGACATTCTGAACGAGTCGCAGTGCCGAGAGACGGAGCACATCGACGTCTTCACATGTCCCAAGACATTTGCCAAGGCCAAGGACAACCTCGCCAGATGGCGCGCTGCGATGCCCGCAGAGGCCAGCAGCTTCGTCTGCTACAAGCGCGTGGAGGCAATAGAGGTAGGCCGGGCCGTCCCTATCGGTCTTCGCAGGATTAACTTGGACTGGTGCTCACCTGTATGCCTTATCGCGTCCCGCTTCGCTGCCATCTGACGGTGCAGAAATACCACTTGTCGGATCAGGTGCAGGGCTGCATCGCGAACGCCGGCGGCGCGATGCACCCGTACCGCTTCGTGACCTCCCTCCTCGCCATCCTCCTCGCCCGCCACCCTGACTCGTGAGCATCGCTCGCTAAACGCACAATGCGTGGCCGCTCGCTCACCACCCTCCCAGCCTGCAGATCTTCGCGCACACGCCCTGCACGGCCCTCACCAGCGGCCGCGGCGGGTACACGGCGCACACCCCGCGCGGGCCCGTCCGCGCCGCGCACGTCGTGCACGCCACGAACGGCTGGTGCACGCACCTCCTCCCGCATTTTCGCACGCGCATCGCGCCCGCGCGCGGTGCCATGTCCGCCCAGCGCCCCGGCACCGGCCCCGCGTTCTCCTCCCCCGGGACCGCCGCGGGCGCGCGCTCGTACGTGTTCTACCGCGCGGGGGAGACGTACGACTACCTCACGCAGCTGCCCGCGCCGGGCGGGGAGATGATGTTCGGCGGCGGGTGGGCGCAGGCGGCGGAGCACGGCTTGCCTGAGATCGGCGTCGCGGACGACGCGTGGGTGAACGAGGCCACGACGAGTTACCTGGGCGGTGCCTTGCCGCTGTACTTTGGGCTCCATAACTGGGGGGCGGAGGCGCGCCCGGAGGGGGACGAGGACGGGGAGAAGTGGGCTGAGGGTCGTATGAAGGCGCGGTGGAGCGGGATTTTGGGGATCTCGGCGGACTTGTTACCCTGGGTTGGGCGGATCCCCGAAAAGCTTGCGGGGCGGGCGGTGCCTACTGTGAGCGAGAGGGGGGCGCCCTCAAACGAGAAGGTACAGGACGAGGAGGGGGAGAGGGCACAGCTCGCGGCCCCGGGCGAGTGGATCGCGGCGGGGTACTCGGGAGAAGGCATGGTACATGCGTGGATGAGTGGGAACGCCCTCGCGCATATGCTGTTGGACAAGGGGGACGAGGTGCGGGAGTGGTTCCCGGACATTTTGCGTGTGAGCGAGAAACGTTGGAAGGAGGCGAGCTTTGACGACCTCATCGCGAAGTTCATGTAAGTGCGTACCTTCAATCCCGAGCGCATAGCTGCTGTGTCTAGCATGGGGTTTGTCTGGGAAATAGCGCTGTGTGATGGTAATGTTAGAGTACGTATGTATTTCAGTGTTTGTGACCAAGTATCTGTACAGTCAAACCTGTTTTCAAAGCGAACACGCTTTCACCGCGACCGTGTGCAATGTGTTGCATTGAAAAGTTTCCTGACAGACACAACAAGATATCAACGACGAACTCAGGCCCTTGAACATATCCAGAACGCAGTGGTGGCGGAAACACTGAGCCAGTGGTAGCCTACAGCGTCTCCTGCAGGACGGTCGTGATATCTTTCTGAAACCGCGCGAGGTAGGCTGCAAGCTCGTCGTCCGGGAGTGTCGAGTGGTCCAGTGCCTGTCCGAGCTGAGTGCGAAGCTGTCAACGAAGCCGAGCCAGGTTCCAGAGGTGCAGATCAGGAGAATAGCCACAATAGTTTAGAGGAAAGTCACAACAGCGAGGAAGAGGTGATTACCCTGAGGAGGGCCTTACGCCGCACAGCGAGCTTGCTCGTGCGGCTGTGTTGCTTGTCCCGTTCCTCCTGCTCGGCGAGGTGTTCGGCAACGCGACGCGCCTCTGAGACGACAGATGCAGGTAGGTCGGCGAGTCGAGCGAGATCCAGTCCTGAGCAGCAGACGCCATTCCAGCCAAATGAGTCAGCATGAAAGAACATGCAGGAGATACTAGTATGTCCACCATAGTGATCAAAGGCTTCTGGGGCGCCGTCGATGATCCTGCCAGCGTGTCAGGGCATGTCGAAAGGACAGCAAGTGACTGCATACTTATATTGGAAGGTCATGCCGAACTTTGAGACAGTCGGTCGTGCTTTCTGCAGTGCCGAGCGTCCACAGTCAATGACGGCAGCACTAACTCAGGGCTCACCTGGACGGACAGATGCAAACTGAGGGACGATTGCCAGCATGTTCAAGGGGAATCAACATGATGTACGCACTTGATGACAGAGGGTTGGCGTGACAGTGTTGTAGTCAGCTCGCCGAAGTGTCTGGACGTCCGTTCGCTCGATGAGTGACCCAAGCCAGGTGCGCCCGTCAAGAAACCAGGACAGCTCACGTCGCGAAGAAAACGAATGGCTATCGGCAGGTTCAACACAAGTCGTGCTCGTGTTGAAGATGGATGACCGACCTTCAGTCTGATGAGCTCTTCCGCGATGGCATGGGAAATGGCAACACCCTCCCTGACTGACGTGCCGCGCCCAACCTCGTCGATCAGCACGAGTGAATATGGAGTGGCAAGTCCTGCGATGAACCGCTCAATGGCGTTCAATAGAGGGATGACGCGACATGCCCACCTAGTATCATAGCTGTGGAAACCATTTCGTTAGCAAACGTGCTCAGACTTTTCTCCAGATCGTCGTCGTTTGACAATCGTGTCAGCAGCGCGTCGTGGATTCTACCATCAGGTTCAGAGGACTGCTCTACTGCTACGATGTGATGTGATACAACGTACCGAAAGGAGCCATATTCAGCTGGGACGAAGCAACCGCACATCGCCAACACCGTGAGCAGGGCGATTTGTTTGAGGTAAGTGCTCTTGCCGGACATGCTGACGCACAGTCAATCAAACGATTGCTCTGCATAGGGCTGAGTCACAACCTACTTCGGGCCCTGAATGATCTGAAATGAAGAGGAATCGCAGCTGTACACATCATTCGGGACCATGGCGCCTGCGGACTGGACACTCTCCAAAACTGGGTGGCGACCGCCTTTGATAGCGAGGGTACCAGTGAACTCGGGTCGCACTATGGAGTTCAGACAGGCAGAGGTGGAACGATCAACGACCTTCTCACCATAGTTTCGCACTATCGAGGTGAAGGCATAAGTCTGGGATGAATCGTCTTGCATGACATGGATACGCACAGATTGATGCATGCGCAAATGACCATAGAACGTCCAGTAATGCTACAGCTTCTGACGCCTTGTATAATGCGCCGATGTCAGAAACGATCTCGTCGGTGAGATCCTGAATGATTCTACACTATTGCATCAGTATAATTGCGTTACCCATTCGATTGTGAATCATCTCACTTGTCGCTCAGGATGAGTGTTTCGTCAAGCGCATCTTTCATTCTAGCGTTCCTCTTTTTCTATGCAATGGAGAGAATGTGACCGGGAGACACAACGATAGTCAAGCCTTGCACTTACAAGCTCGATGCTGGAGAATACCAGTCGCCCTTTCTGTCCGGTGACGTCGATGAATCCTCGCGGCAACTCGCCCCCTGCATCTTCGAGGTCTGCCTTCTTGAGGGCGAAGACGAATCCTGCATCCGAGTCACGATAGACGAGCATGAGAGGCAAGTCGTGTTCCTCCGAAAGCCGACTTCTCAGTGCATAGATGTCATTGACGTTCTCTTTGTACGTCTCTCGTGCGACATCCAGGAGGCGATTGTAATTCGCCTGTGGGGGTGTCCGATCAAAGGACGTATAAATGAGAGGATGGCTCTTACTTTGACAGCATATACTCGCGAGTTCACAGCGTTCAGTCCACCCTTTTGGGAGCATGTGAGCATGTGAGATTGAAAAGCATAGCAACTAGCGATGTGAGCGTACTTTGGCAGGAGTTGCCTCGTCGTTCAGGCTTTGGCGCACCATTTCTGCGATCCTGTCAATTCGTTCGTCCGATATCATCTAGGGAAACACGATAATCAGCAAAACACACGATGGGACATACGTCACCTACCTCCGCTATGATTTGTAGAAGCTGGGTACGGCTGCCTTCGAGGGTCCTCGCAAGACGCGGAAGACTTTGCACCACGTTGCGCAGGTTGAGCATCTGCCCGACGCGGGTCGATGCCGATTTGGCACTACTAGTTTCGCGCACTTCTGATGATGCGAGCTTTGCGACGCAAGGTAAACAAGTCAGCTTCTACGCCGGATACGGGCCCCCAAGATGCGCGCACGGAACATATGAGCTTGTCAAGATCGAGCTTCATGAGAGGCTTGAGGGCGTTTTTGATTTCGTTGAAGCGTTCCTCGGTTTGAATTAGCTCTAAGCAGTTGTAAGAGGAGGCTTGGCAAGATGCAACGTAATTGTTGTGCCATGCCTTCTACGACATCAAGACGAGCCTCCAGTGCCGTGTTGACTATGCCAATGATTCAACTCCTTGCGTGAACGCACCTTCTGGGGGACGTACCTGTGATCGGAGCCAGAATGTTTACTCGTAGTAGACGAGCACCCATCGGCGTGAAGGTGTGATTGAGCAAGCTGATCGTCCGAGTTATGTTGCGTCAGTCAGCACAAGTACGGAGCACACACCCAAACAAAGAATGTGCGCTCTTCCTGGCAGTTATGTTACCGACAAGTTCCAGATTGCGTGCAGTATCGGAGTCGATGAGCATCGTCCCCTCGACTTGCCTGTACCGGATGACCAGCGAAGAAGCCGCAAAGCGAGTGTTGAGTCGGAGCTCAGCATGCTTGAAGAGAGCGCTTGCCGCTGAAAGAGCATAGTACCTGGAATGGATGTCAACGAGGCTAACATTACAAACATATGCGCATATACCCACTTGTTTGAGACCGCAACAAGCGTCGCTGCACGCTCATCACCCTCGACGGTGAGTTGGTTAATGAACTCCAGACCTGGTATGAGATGAGATAGTGTAGTCACTGATCGAACCTCACGGGGACGACAGACCTGCGTTCTCGTCCCAGTACCTGCGCATGACAGGTTCGATGGGCACGCCGTCGAATTCGTCTGTGATACACTGCACTAACATTGAGGTCGTCTGGGACTTGTTCGCACCCGACGACGTCATGTCGGTAAGCGACAGGAAGGTGTCCGGGACAAGAACCATCGCCGGATAATGCAGGTGCATCTGGTGCAATGTCTTCACATATGTCGGGCAGTCCGCGAGCTGCAAGACGTTCTGGTGAGTGTGTTGTATGTTGTGGCATACAAGCGTTGAGCACCTGGACTAGGGAAACACGACCGGTTTCCTTGTCCAGCGCGGCCAAACCGACCTCCCTGCCAACGCCGCGCCCTTCGAGGACGGCGACGATGTGGGCACCCTCGTGCCTCGAAGAGGCCGCGGTCTGGGGACGAGCGGTGTTTGGCCGGGAGTGGGAAGACCGTGGGCGAGAGATGGCAGTTGTGGGATGCGACATGGCTGCAGCAGCCCTGGAGGCCGTTCGTGTAGAGGACACCGCGCAAGTGCTGGTCGGTGAGAGAATCGCGGTCGGCGCGGCCTGCGACGCGTCGACGTCAGGCGCGATCACGTGGCAGCACGGGTTTCCCACCGCTGCACGCTGCACTCCTTCCCTTAACCATCTGAATCTGGGAACACTGGGCTTTATGCTCAGGGTACCTATACATGCGCGGTGCCCCAGGGCTACCGCCACGAACTCAGCCACGAGGTCACTCCCGCTGGCACTGAAACGGCACTTACATCTGCGACCCGATGGTTAGTGTTAGTGACCTCTGACAATCTTCTTCGCCAGTTGTTCTGACGTCTGGTTCGCAGAGAAACATAAGCTTTTCAACGTTACTACTACCCGTTGGCTATACAACGACGAAAAGCGTGCGTTTACGGCAACAATCTCGGTTGCCGCATAGTGCACTCACACGCTTCTGGTACAACAGAACGAATAGCGCGACATCTACCCTTTGACCTGGATGCCTTCACAGATATAGCCGCAAAGGCGGCGCACGCCAACGCATGCGTTTCTATTGAAAAGATATATGAACGTCGGTTTTGGCCCTATTTTCGTGCTGGTCGGGTTTCATCTAACCCCCGGCGGGCCTCTACAGGTAACATGAACCGCGTCTTCTTCCTCAAATTTGACAATGACGTCGAGTTTATTGCCAAACTACCCTACCCGGCGGCTGGCCCCAAGCATTACACCACCGCCAGCGAGGTCGCAACGCTCGACTACCTCCGCACGGTACATGGATTCCCTGTGCCCCATGTCCGCGCCTGGTGCTCCGGAGCGGAGAGCAGTCCGGTTGGTGCCGAGTTCATCATGTACGAACGATTACCCGGACGCTTGCTCCACGAACACGAGCTTCACTGCAAACTCCCTCTGGAGAAAGATCCATACGTGGAAATCATCCCGGACATCCAACACATCGAGACACACTTGTTCAGCCAAAGGTACTCGCAGATAGGCAGTATCTACTACGAGAACGACGTCACTTCCGAACTGCGGGGGAACATCTCCAACGAAGGGTCCACGGACGGGTTGGATCCGGCACGTTTCTGCATTGGTCCGACAGTTGACCGAGAATTTTGGAGGAGTGGACGCGCCGCTCTCAATATAAACAGAGGCCCATGTAAACCCAACAATTACCACATGTCGCTATGATATCCATTACTGACATATGCATCAGGGCCGGACGTGCATTCGTACATGCGCTCTCGAGCGGCATGCGCCCGCGCCTCCATCCAGACCAACCTGCACAACCCCACCCGCTCGGTCTACTCGCGCCTCATCTCCGAGTTCGAAAACCTGATCCCGCACCTTGCCCCGGCACATCTCCCACACATCCTCTGGCATCCCAACCTCAGCGCGGACGAGATCCTCGTCACCCAAACAAAGGACGCACAGGCGCACCAGCTTTCCGGCATCATCGACTGGCAGGGAGCGACGGTCTCCCCCGCGTACGAGCACATCAGAGTCCCGCCCGCGTTCTCCGCGGCGGACGTCGAGGGACACCCGCTCCTCGACTTCTCCGGCGGGGACGAGCCACGGCTCGGCCCGCAGGTGCCCTACCTCGACGTACAGCAGAGGCGGCTCGCGGACGCGCTCCTCCGGCGCGCGCAGCGCGCGAAGGCGCACGAGGTGCGAGTGCGGACGCGCGATCCGGCGCTGTGGCGGGAGATGTACAGCCCGAAGGGCGCGACGGCGCAACAGCGCGTTGCGGCGGCGCCCGCATCGGTCATCATGGACGGCGTGGAAGCGAGCGTGCCGCTTCTAGAGCATACGTTCGTGGTGTGCCGGAGGTTGTGGGACCGGCTGGTCGGCGTGGACGAACACGGTGCGCCGCGTGCGCCGTTCCCCCTCGAGATCTCGCAGGCGGACGAGCGGAGAATTTTGGAGGAGGTTGAGAGGGTGCAGTACGATGCGGCTGTCATTAACGACGTGATCGAGTCGTTGGGGGTGTTGGTGGGGAATGAGGGGGCGGTCGACGCTGACAAGTACGACGATGTGCAGCATGCGCTGGAGGAGGGCAAGCAGGCGTTGCTTAGCATGGTGCCTCCACAGGATAGGGAACGGCTAGAGAAGGCGTGGCCATTCCAGGAGGGCAAAACGTCCCTCGGTGCGGATTTGTGCACTTAGATGGTATGAAGCGAGGTATACATTGTTGCAAGGGCGCATGGCAGTATACTGTCTCAAGCTGCCATTTCGTTCTGGAATACGCTACCCTCTTTAGATACATAGCAACCCAGAGTAGCACTCCATACGTATTCGTGCCGGAGCACACCGCTGAGTACCCTGTACGCTCCCAGATCGGCGTAGGGCACATTCGTCCGCGGGTCGAGATAGCGCGCCGGCTGCCCCGTGATGGGACAGATCTGCACAGGACGAGCTATAGCAGGTTGTGTCGGTATTCGGGTCGAAAAGAGAGACGAAAAGGATCTACCTAATGGTCGCCCCTTTGTAGTGTATACACGCATGCGCTCCCAGTCGACGTGTTTCCCGAACATAGCTGCCATGGTGCTGCTCCATGGAGGTCGCTGCGCTTTCTCATCTTGCTCAAGTTCGTGAACAACATATTGCTTTGCGACCTTCTCCTTCCTGGAGGTAGGCTCTCTTGAAGGTGGCGGTGGCGGAGGCGGCGGTGGTGGTTGATACATGGTTGGAGGCGGCCATTGATACGTGCCCGCTGCCGGAGGAGGCCACTGTTGGAAAGGGGGCTGCTGTGTGGATGGGTGATAGGGTGGAGGATAAGAGTACGAGTACCCAGTGGCAACAGAGGCAACCGGTAGCCCATCTCGTGAGGTGGTATAGGACGAGTAGTACGGCACGTATGGGTTACTCGCAGGTGGAGGCGGCGGCGGCGGCGGCAGTGGAGGCGGAGGACTGGGTTCCGCCCTTATGACGATTTCTTCTGCTTTGCTGATCCATCGCAGAAGTGGCCCTTCTACAGTCTTGCGTACAACTCGGGCCTTTCTGCGCTTCTCTTCCTCTACCGTGAGGTAGTTCTTGTGCTCCTCAATATTGCCTTCTTCCATGTCGAGTGCGCGGGAAATGAGTTGGGCCTGAGTGAGTGCCTTGATCTTTGTCTTTGTGCGCTTGGGAGCGGAGGACTGCTTCCATTTCATGTGAGTGCGCATGGTACAGGCACGGTCGGATGTGGGCATACCTTGCGCTCCTCATCGCGAACGCGACTGACAGTCGCAGTGGTGTTCGCCACGGTGTGTGTCCGCATGCTGTGCCTCCTGCGAAGCGCGGTACTCGCGGACTCTGGATCAATCGTCACGTCTGGTTCGAGCGTAGTGACCTCGCCGGTCTCCGCATCGACGGCAACACCCATCGAGACGCGTCTGCGTATCTTCTTCTCTGTCTTCTCCTTCTCTGAAGGTGCGATGAACTCAGGGTTAAATGTCGCAGCCTGGCGCGCGTGGGCTAGGGCAGTGATACGATCCAGGTGAGTTCGCGTTGTCTGTAGGAGAACTTGGTGGTTATTCGGTTCAGGAGAGGTCACGACCGAGACGGAGGCGTGCCAAAAACATACCTTGCGCGCGCGCGACTCCTCTTGTCGTATCATCTTCTCTGCGGCAGCGTCGACTTCATCTTGGTCGCCTTCTTCCTCGGTAGACTCAAAGTCGGACTCAAACACATCGTCCTCATCTAACAATCACACACTCGGTCAAAACGCGCAAGACCGCGAGGGCCAAATCCGCATGCCTTTGTCCACCGCGAAGTCTGCGTCCTCGTCTACGTCCATCCCAACCTCCTCCGCGTGAAACTCGGCGAGCGCGGCCTCCATGCGGTTCCCCGCGGTGCTGCGCTTCGGGCGGCGCGCGACAAGTGAGTCTTCCATGGCCTTGACGAGTACTAGAAGCGCGCCAGGATGGATATGCGGGTCTGAGACGGGAGAACGGATGAGGCCTGGGCGTGAGACGCACAGGCGTAGCGGATTGAAGCGGGATACAACAAGCGCAAACAACGCCCAAGTTTCCTAGGCGCCCATGGACGACGGCTTCCTTCAGCTGTCCGCTCGCTCTCCCGCTCGTCCCCCTCCTCCTGTGGTCTGCGCCGCCTGTGGTGCGAACTCGCAACCGTCCGGAATGCCGCGCAAGCCGAAGACCATCCCCGGGCCTTCGCGCCTGTCCATCATCCTCAAGCAGCTGACGCGGGAGCCGCAGCCGCATCTCCCCAATCTGAAGAGCTTGAAGCTCACGTATGCGTACCGCAACGATCACTGGGGCGCACGGTACGTTACTATATTACAACACACAATTTGAGTAGAGTTTTGAACGCGTCTTGGCGCCGTGCACAACCCATCAGTCATTTCGTGAAGGAGGACCTGCCGCGGATACGCTACGCGAACCCCTCCGTTGACATCTCAGTGGACAAGAAGCTCAAGACCAAGGAGGAGACGTGGGCGCCGGAGTTCGTTGTCGAGCTCAGTGAGTCGTGCGCTCATGCATATCTGGGTTACTGTATTGAACAGTGTGTGATCAAGAAAACGGCACGACGCACAACCTGGACATCAACGGCAAGTGGTCGACAACCATATTCTCGGAACTCATGGAGCTCTCCGCTGGCCCTTGGTGGCAAAAGTGGAAGAAGCAGCAAGCTCAAGCTGGCAGGTCTGCACCACCACCGCCACAAAAGTCCAAGACTGGCGCAGCTGCCGTCCTCCCCTGACCTCGGCGCACCCCAGCCGCGCTCTTCTGCATGTTCCATGCGTACACACACCCTTACACTGTAATCTAATCACCGCTATTACACGGGATTCCCTCTCGGTCATCGGATGGTCATCATGGTCCCATTAGTACACACACCGTGCAGGATTACAAGAGTATAGTTCATGAAGATACCCAGCTAGCGGCCCAGATGAGGAACCCGACTCCCACTATCAACGCCGAGATGTCGTCAAAGAAGACCCCGCCTATTTGTAGGTACTTCAATCCGTTGGTGATGATGATGCGCAGTGGTGGGGGGAGATGGGGGAGCGCGAAGGCGAGCAGCATCGGCGGCTGTACGGGATCCTGGACGGATGGTCAGGAACGCCAGCAGGCAAGGAGAAAGTGAGGATAACACACTAGATTCGTGAATATGCGCCACGAGTGCAGCACGAGGGCGAGCGTGGTGAACGCCCAAAAGAAAGGCTGCGTGAGGGAGTGAGTACCTAGGGGCAATAGAGCCGTTTGGGAGGGTCGTACCACTGTCTGTACACCCCAGCCATCTTCTGGGCTCTTCCAGCTCAGTTCTGCCCAACGCCTCCACCGGCTTTCTGCCGGCTGAGCACCATGTGTCTTCGCGTCAAAGGCCTCCGGTTCCCTCCACAGCACAAAGTACGCGAGCAGCGCCCACGCCGCGACGACGTGTATGATGGGCATGAGTTTCTGGACGAACGTCTTCGGTTTGGGCGGAGAGCTTTGTGCCAGTCCCGCACCCGGAAACTGGAAGCCCGGGGGCGCGCCCCCGCCGCCTTGCTGCAGGGCGGACATGAGCGCGGCCATGGGGTCGCCCTCCGGGAGTGGAGGGGCCGACGCGGGGGACGCGCCGGGCGCGGCGGATGATGACGAGGACGGCAGGCGGGGCTGCTCGGGGCCACCGCGACCGGCCGCGCCGAGGAGGGCGTTCATGAATTGCGCCTGCTGCTCTTCTGACCAGACGGAGGGGTCTGGCACGCCTGATCCCAGGCCGGCAGCCTCGAAGGGCGAGCGGGCGGACCCACCGACGTTGCGCGAGTTGGGCGTGGACGTTGTTGGCGGGGTGGGCATGGCGGATGTCTCGCCCACAAAGTCGGAGAGGCCGGGGCGGTTGGGTAGTGAGGCCAAGGGGGGGTCTGGTCATGTTTGTGGGTAAGTCCGCTGCGCAGATGGTTGGGAGGAGAGGGGGGACGGACCGTCGTGCATGTATGTGGCACCCTCGTCGCCGCGGGCGGAGGAGGTGATGCGTGCGAGGCGGTCGCCGCCGCGGGCGAGGATGGCCTTTCTGCGGGCCTCTGCGCGTGCTTTTGCGTCGGACATGAGGGCGTTGTCGGACGTGCGGGGGCCGTCGACGTTTGCTGGAGAGGGTGAGGTGGTCGACTGCGAGCGTGCGGAGTGCCACTCTCGCGTAGAGCGTACCTTTCCGGCGTCTAACCTCAGCTACCCGGCCCATGAACGTTTCTTTCCTCCTCCCACCATCCCATCGCTACGGATCGCGTCCTGTTCATCCGCAACGCGCTCGCATAGTCTCTTGTTTACAATGACAGACGCATCCGCTCCAACAAATCCATCTACGAACGTCCTTGCAGACTGCTATTACGATCTCAAAGGTCGACATGCCCCTCCTCTCTGAGTGCTACACGGCCTGACTTGGGTTCAAAGGTCGACCTTACCTGAGCTTGGACGACCTGGATCTGCCTGAAAACATTGCAGAGCCGATCCAAACACTAACTGAGATTGCGGAGGCCTTGGGTGTTGACGACCTCTCCTTCTCAACGTGAGACGACAGCTCTGAACACCGTACTATAAACCTCACATTCATGGAGCTTCTCTGAGGCCGTAGAGAGACTGGAGGCAGAGGAACTATTCGTTGCCCGCTCTCTCCTACATACGCATCAGGCAGAGGATGAGCTCACTCGTCATCTCCTGTCTGTTCTTCACGAAACGAAGCACCTAGAGAGGTGAGCACCCGTCTTCGTGCTGTATGTTCCGTGACTACAGTTGCATAGATGGACGCAGACGCTGCAATCAGTATCAGACAGTGATGAGAGCGCACCTGCCCTGGAGCGGCGCAAGGCTGCGCTAAACGCGAAGGCCAAGGATTATCAGAAGCAGCTTGACTTGGCCATGGTCCGCATACTCCTCTGTGCTGCAAGTGAGATGGTCACCGACTGTTCGCGTTACAGAGTGACATGCCGGAAGCCCCGCCTGTCTCAATAACAGAACTGGCCGCGTTCCGCAAGCATCTCAAGAAACAGGAACACGAACTGAGAGAGAAACGCGCAAAAGTAGAAGCATTCCAAGGACTGCCTCCAGTACGTATCCGCCTGCCACGTTACCTCCTGCCGTTCGTTGATGTTGGCCTCCAGAACATAGACCTGGCAAGGCATGCGCTTGCCGAGGCGCGCGACAAGCAGATGGGACTAATTCAGCTCAGGGAACGGTTGCTTGGGAAGATGGTCGACGGCGTGAATTGAATACAGGATGATGCGCACATTCGGGCAGCTTCCAGTTAGGATGTACCGTACTCCTCGTCGTGTTGCCCGACTCATCCACACGCATTTATACTCCGTGTAATTGTACATCATCATAACCTGCGTCGCAGCTACGACAATTGTCTCCCGAAGCCACATCATAAACGCCAAGATGAAGCAGTTGTATGTAGATTGGGCGCCTAGTTCTATGCATCTTACAAGGATCGGTTGAGAACGTCAGCCACCGTCTGTGCACCGCTTCAACGTGTACTCTCTTCCGCTACTACCACCACCAACATGTCCCACAAGCAGGACAAGGCGACGACCGAACGCCATGCGCGTATCCTACGAGAGCTCCTGAAGAGGCCGGAGAACAAAGCGTGTGCAGACTGCAAACGAAACGGTGCGTCGCCCTCCTCTCATCACTTCCGAAGTGGCTGGCGCTGATAGTGTGCGTGCAGACCCCCGTTGGGCATCGTGGAATCTGTGAGGACCTCTTCGTTGGCGGGTAGATACCCTTTTGACCTCTATGCCCACAGCGGCGTCTTCCTGTGCATTCGATGCTCGGGCATACACCGATCCATGGGCACGCATATCAGCAAAGTCAAGTCCGTAGATCTCGACGTGTGGACCCCAGAGCAGATGGCTGTGAGCATCCTCAAAATATCCTGATATAATTAACACTAAACGCGTCCATCTGAAGTCGATACAAAAGTGGGGGAACCGGAGAGCGAACCTGTACTGGGAGGCACACCTGAGAGCAGGCCACATCCCACCTGATCAGTACGTTCTATACTGTTCGCGCCGACGACTCCCCGTCTCTCATGCACTGCGGCTCTTACAGCAAGATGGAGTCATATATCCGCTCAAAGTACGAATCAAGACGGTGGGCACGCGAAGGCCCGCCCCCACAAGACCCCTCCGTGCTCGAAGGCGACGCGCCCCCGGAGCAGATCCCAGCCCCCGCCCAACCAGCCCCGCCCGTACAGAGCGTGCCCTCTACCACACACACCTCCTGCGCATCCGTCAGCGCCCGCTCCCAGCACGGGCAGACCCACCAGCTGCTCTCCGCTTCTGTCGCCGCGAGCCGCCAAGCCGCCGCTACTCCCACCGCTGCCCCTCCCCAACCGGCCCAGCCTCAGGCACAACAACAACAGCAACAGCAGCAGAGCGCGGCGCTGGACCTGTTCTCCCTCGACTTCCACGCGCCCGCGAGCCCGCCGCCCCAGCAGCAGCAGGAGCAGCCGAAGAAGGACGTCAAGTCCGAGATCATGTCCCTCTTCTCCGCCGCGTCGCCCACCGTCGCCGCCCAGCCGCAGGCGCAGCAGGGCGCGTTCGCCGGACTTGGCGGGTTCGGAGGCCAACCGCAGGCCGCATGGGGCGCGGGCGCGTATGGCCAGGCGCCGCAGTCCGCGGGGGCGGCGCCAGCGCAGACGAGCATGGTCGGGAGCGCGGGCGCGGGCGTGGGCATGTGGGGCGCGAGCTCGGGGTGGAACGCGCCGCCGGCGTCGGCGCCCGCGCAGCCGAACATCTGGGCGAGCGCGGGCCCGGTGAGTGCGGGCGTGCCGGCTCAGCAGCAGAGCTTGTTCTCGACGAGCGACGTGTGGAGCACCCCTGCTGCGGGCCCTGCGAGTGCGGGCGTGGGCGGAGGCCTGTTTGGGGCGTCGTCGGCGGGTACGACGACGACGGTGCAGAAGAATGATGATGCGTTTGGGGATCTGTGGGGCGGGTTCAAGTAGACTGTAGAATGCAGTCGACGTCGTAGTGCTGTGGTGCGGATGCGGATTGTAGGAGTGTGGCGTTCGTTCGTGGATTGGATCGTACAATGATACATGGTTGTACACATAACATGCGTAGTATCCTAAATCGTACAGATGTGTCGTTGTCTTTCTACTGTCTCCGCCTATGCGAGCCCGAGATCCTACGGACGCAAGTGAGTTAGTGAAGGTTCTCGACAAGCGGTTAAGCGGCAGACGCACCTTCTCGATGAGCCGGCGCGCGATGGGGTGGAAGGAGAGCTTGTGCTTGGAGAAGACGTCAACGGCGAGCGCGCGGTCGACGCGGGCGACGGCGCGGAACGTCGGGCGGCAGAACTTCATGCGGCCGCGGACGACGCCGGAGCCGTCGGCGCCGACGACCCAGTGCGCGGCCGCGGGCGCGAACTCGCGCGCGGCGGGCGAGGCGGGGTCGAGCAGCGCGACCTCGTAGAAGCGCCAGCGGAGCTCCGCGTTCGGCGTGTGCGCGAACCCGTAGAGCGCGCCGAGGTGCTGGATGTGTGCGTGCGGGAGCGCGGGGTAGGCTTGCAGGCGCTCGAGGAAGACGACTGTGGTGCGGAGGGCGTGAGCAGAAGGATGTAGGCAGATAGGGAGGAAGAAGGGGGGGGGTGACTTACTCTTCTGGTTGGCGTTGAAGGAGGCGAGGTCGGATTCTTGGAAGCCGAGCTTGGAGACGTCGGGCTCGTTGCGAGAGGCATTCCACTTCTCCCCCAGCGCGAAGGCTTCGCGGGCAAGGGCGGTGTCGTAGATCATCTCGACGGGCAGCTTCAGGCCCTCGCCATAGAGCCATTCCTACATCGCACGGGTGAGTGGGCCGTGGAAAAGACTGCCGTGGGGACGACGGCTCACATCCCACTTGACGCTGTTGAGCGCCTTGATCTTCTCCTCGCCGCCGTGCTTCTCCCAGTACGCGTAGAGGTGCGCCTTCCAGTCCTCGGTGGTGATGCTTTTCCCCATGAACGTGCTGACGTAGTCGTACACGTACGGGAGGAACTCGTCGAGCCCGCCGAGCATGCGCTCGAGGTGGAGGAGGAAGTTCGCGCCCTTCTCGTACGGCACGGTGCTGTACGCGTCGTCCGGGTCCTCGCCGACGTCAAAGTCGATGACGAGCCGCTGGTACTTGGGCTTGTGCTCGTACTGCTTGAGTGCGTCTTGCAGCGCCTTGGAGCCGATGAGGAAGGAGAAGCCGCGGTCGGCGGGCGTGTGCAGGAGTTGGAGGAGGACACGTTCGATGTACGTCGTCCAGCCCTCGTTGAGCCAGAAATGGGTCGAGTTGGCTTGGCTGCGTGGGTACGGGTGTTAGGGCCCGGGTAACGGGGCGCAGGAAAGGGGGGGGGAATGAAACTTACGTGACGCCGTTTCCGAACCAGGAGTGGGTGAGCTCATGCACGACGACGTCTACCTACGTGGGAATGAGCATTCCATGGGGTGATGCATATGCGATGCACTGACTAGAGAGCGGTCTCCGACCAGGAGTGTAGGTGTGAGGAAGGTCAGGCACGCGTTCTCCATACCGCCGTAAGGGAAAGATGGGGGGAGGACGAGCACATCGTATACACCGAAGCGATAGGGCGGCAGGATCTTCTCCGCTGTTGCCAAGAACCTGTGCGATCGGCAGTTAACACCTGTTCCGTACGGAGTGGACCGATTCGGACGCAGAACCTGCCGACGTCCGCGCTGAACTCCCAGTAGGTTTGGTCGATGAGCTCCGGCTCAGCCCAGGCTCCGCTCGTCCACTCCTTGCCCTCCACCTTGGGCAGGGCGCGGTAGCGGAAGTTGCCGACGGCGATGGCGATGAGGTAGGTGGGGATCGGCACGGGCTGGGTACCAGAACGAGGAGATGCATCAGCGTATCGCGCTACAGAGGGAGGGGAACGCTCGGGCGGACCTGCTTGTACTCGTACGTGACAATGTCCTTGCCGATCTCCTTGCCATCGTGCGCGGGCCCGTCGGACGGAGGCGAGACACGGATGGCGGAGAGCAGAGCGGGGAGGACGGACTTGACCCTCGCTGTCCATGTCTGAAGGTGCGGGGTAATTACAGGAAAGTCGAGACATCACACGGCAAAGCCAACGCACAATCTTGACAGAGGGCGTGTCCTGGAGGGGTGCGAGACTGCGAGCGTAGATAGGCTGGCACTGGCTGAACATGAACGGGAAGGTCTTGCCCTGCGTCTGCCTGTAGAGCCAAGGTGTCAAACCATCCGTACGGTTCAATTGAAAGACTGAGATACCGACTCCTTGTCGAGCCATTGCAGGGCGGTACAGTCCTTGGTAGTGCTGTAGAAGACCTGGACGCGGATCTTGTCGCCTACAGCGCCGTTGGGCGGGAGGACGACCTTGAGCGGGGCGCCCATGACTTCATGGACGGGACCGAGCGAGAACTATTGTATCGGGTTAGCGCGCGGCAGGTAGAGGGAAGTAGGAGGTGTGTACGCGCCTCCCCGGGTTTATCGGCAACGAGTACCTTCTCGATGTGCAGCGCCTGGGCATCGAAGCTATCTCGCGAGGTGGTCAACTTGGAGGGGAGAGCGAGGAGAGCGAGGATGACATACATGGCCTGGCGCATACCGGCCTTCCTCCAGACGAGGGTGTGGGTGACGGAGCCGGAGATGGTCTCCTTTGCAAAGTCGACGGACCAGTCAAAGTCGACGTGCTCGGAGGCGACGTCCTGCCAGTTTGTCTGGGTTGTTGGGTCTGACGGAAGGGACATTTCCGAGGTAATGTGTGTGTGCTGCGGCCGTTCGACGAAGCGGGGAGTATTGTACGACTCGCTGGACAGTGCGCGGGTTCGAGGAGGAGATCGTGCGCAGATCTTGATCTTGATCTTGATCTCGCACCGATCCGCCCTCGACAGGCGCCCGTCCCGTCCAGGCACGGGACCGGGCGTCATCACGGGCGCTAGCAGAAAGTTGTTCTGGCACTCGCAGCTTGAGCTCGCATTCAGCTCTCTCGCTAGCTCTCTCCAGCCACACCATCCATGCCTCGCAAAGCAGACAAGATCGGTGAGCGGCTTGTGTTCGGTGCATATCTTTTGTGCCAGAACTCACGAGACCCGTTCGTTCAGGCTCCTTGTTGTTCTGCCCAGATTGTGGCACCCTCCTCAATTTGCCGCAGGACGGCCAATTCCAAGTCGAGTGCGAGCAGTGTGCCCACGTCGAGCCTGCAAGCTGTGCGTTCACTTGAACCCATACAAACTGCTCATCGGCTCACAATATTCATCCCCAGCTTACGAAAACATCGAGATTGTGACAAAGTCTCATCCGGACGCGTTCCCCTCTGCGCTTCAGCAGAAGCGCAAGACCCAAACAAAAGTTCACGCGGCAAACGAGGACTTGCTCAAGGTGCGTGCCACGCTTGAAACGTCTCGGCTGCAAAGTGCGGGGTTGAAAGAGAGTTCTGGAGCATAGGTGACGGAAAAGTGCCCAGAGTGCGGACACATGGAAGCGTATTCCAAGGAAGCACAGGTCCGCCGTCTTGCGCTCGCGTACAGAGTGATTCGACCTGACAAAACGTGTTCCTTCGCAGCTCCGTAGCGCGGACGAGGGCTCGACTATCTTCTACACCGTACGTGGCCTGCCCGCCGGCTATCTAAGCACGCTCACCTGCTTGTTCTTCCGCAGTGTGTCAAGTGCAAATTTGGCTGGCGTGTCAACAACTAGTGTGCGCGTATCTGGAACGGGGCTATCACGGGCGTGCTCGCGCGAGGCGTCCAGGAGCAGGCGCCTGCCTGCGGGCGCAGCACAGGGACTGGGTGGGATTGCTACACGTATACACCGACGGTGCAGAACATGGCTACGACGCCGAACCCGCCGAGAATGGAGGCGGTGGAGGCCACCGCGAGCTCGCGCACTGGGACCTTCTCCTTTGGAAGGCTGTGGGCACGAGGCGCGGCGTCAGCATGGCGCACGCCCAGACACGGACGGGACGGGGTTGGACTGACGTGGAGAAGTAGAATGCGAGTGCGAAGGTGGCGCCGAGGAGGATGAAGGCGATGTACGGGAGGAGACCGACGGGGAGGAGGGGGGAGAAGGAAGGAACGGTCTTGTGCAGCGCCTGTACGAGTGTGTCAGTGTTGTGTTTCGCGGAGAGAATGACGAGGAGAGGAGCGTGCCTGCAGAGAGGCGTGGTCGGACATGGTGCGGTCGCTGGAGGAGGACGAGGAGGAGGAGGACGATGGCCGAGTCTGACGTACTCGTGGCACCAACAAACACGCGTCATCAAAGCCCATATCAACCCCGTCTCCTCCCCTCCTCCCCTCTCTCTCTCATCCCCTCCCACCACCACACTCCCCTGCTCGCCTCTATACGACCCCTAGACGACCAAGGTACGTCTGCTCTCCCCCGGGCGTCCTCCCAGCCACGAACTCGTCTCACACGCGTCCTCTGCGCGTCAGATGTCCGCTTCAGCAAAAGTGCAGCAACACCCCGCCTTCCTCCAGGCTCAGGACAAGGCGAACTACTACGTCAACCAGCTTGACAAGGAGGTGAGCCCACACGCCTTTGCCGCCCCTTTGGCTCGCGTCCCGTGCGAGCACAGGGCGCCGAATGAAATTTGGTGTTTATCACGCGACTCGCTCGCCAGCTCTCAAAGTACCCGATCCTCAACACGTTCGAGGCGCGCACGCAGGTGCCCAAGAGCTACGCCTTCCTCGGCACCGTCGTCCTCCTCGTCATCCTCCACAGCATCAACGCGTTTGCCTCCCCCGTCTCCAACCTCGTCGGCTGGGCCCTGCCCGCGTTCCTCTCCGTCCGCGCGCTTGAGAGCCCCGGCCACCAGGACGACATCCAATGGCTCACGTACTGGATCGTGTTCGGCTTCTTCAACTTCCTTGAGAGCTTCGCCCTCCGCCTCGTCCTCTACTACTTCCCCTGGTACTTTGCGTTCAAGAGCGTCTTCATCCTCTGGCTCCAGCTCCCGCAGTTCCGCGTAAGTCCCCTGGCGCTTCCACCGCCGTTTGCGTCATGCGCACGACTGCTGACGTCGTGTGATTTCTCTTTTTTGCAGGGTGCGCAAACGCTCTACGGCACCGTCGTCCGCCCCATCTTCGCCAACGTCCACGGCAAGGCCAGCTCGCTTGCGCCCACGCAGTCCGAGCCGACCGTGTCCGCTGACGGCCTCCGTGAGCGCGTCGCGTCCGCTGAGTAAATGCATGCGCCCACGCCGTGTGCTCTGTGTACGAAGCTCGTGCCTTGCTTTGGGTAACGGGTCTCGCCTGTGGTTTGCAGGACAGTAACATATGGTCTTTGCCCCCTTCTTTCATCACACAGACACACACTTCGCTGGCACGGCTTTCGTATGAATACATAGCTAGTTGTACGATGGTTTGCTGGCGATGCTGAAGAACGTTGCGATTCGTGTTGTTGATGATTCTACCTTACGACTTTATACATGTATCCCGCCCCTGCTATCCAATGAGCGGTGATGAGATACGATGCGTGGTGAGCGTGCTGTGTATGGGTCCATGACGGCGTTCAGGAGGAACGACACGTATGGCGTTGGCAACCTGTGGCGGCTGTGACGGTGGTGGCTGGCTGTGGGAGCTAGGTCCTGTCAGAAACGGGAAGCTGACGGGAAGCAACGAGTTTGACGGTTGCGAGCTCATGGGCTCGCCAAGGGCGATAGAGATACGACGGAGCCTATGAAACAAAGACTGAAGTTATCTGGGTCACCCGCGGCAGATTGGGCCAGGACGGCAGTTATCCGAATGAGACGGCGACACCTGGAGAATGTGGGAGATAGGGGGGAGATACGCAAAGAGCTGGAGGCGAGAAAAGGGAGAGAGGGAGACGGGTGCGGGTGTGGGTGCGGGTGCGGGTGCGGGTGCGGAAAGGGTGGACGTCTCAGGCTGTGATCAGCATCCCACAGCGGGTCGTCGAGCGGGCCTGGACGACCTGGATGCCGTACGTGCGTCTGTACGCGTCGCCGCATGGGGATTCCTTTGAGGACGGGCGGGCCCGGGGGAGAGGGTGGGTTCTACGCGCGAAGGGAGATGCTGTAATAAAGGAGGGTTTATCGAGGTATGGTTCGGGCGAGGCTTGTATGGTCTGTTGGTGAGATGGGAGGATGGAGAGAAGGTGAGGGTGTGCCTGATACCCATTGCCAAGGGGGAGGGAGGAGAGTCGGAGAGTGCACGTATGTTCTGATGGGGAGTGCGGTGATCTTCCTGGGATGCAAGAGACAACAGATGGTGGGGAGCGTGGGGGAGGATCCGAGGGGGGACGGCTCGGGGCACGTGTTGGAGGGGGCAGATGATGGTCATGGCGTTGATCGCATAGGCAATCGACGAGCAGCGTCTTGCGCTCCTGACATGGGGGCTCCGAGTCGGACTTGGCCGCGGGCGAGCTAACGGCTGCGCTTAGCGGTTCGGAGGGTGTTATATGTCCCCGGGCGGAACGAGCGTCCCTCGTTGAGACCTCTGGTCGTTTCCCCCCCGTACTGCTGCCTGCTGCCTTCCTGAGTTCCCCAGCGGGTGTCCCTCAACTCCCGCTTCGCGGAGACACGCGCGCGCGGCGCACTAGGCCTCATACCCCCGTCTCTCGGCTTCATTTTGAGCTTTGCTACGACTCGCTTTCCGCTGGGCGCGGTGCACAGCTGACCTTGTATTACCGCACGCACGAGCGGGGCACAGATACGGTACCTCGACGAGCAGGAAACTGGCGGACTGATGTCGACCGCACTGGTGAGAGACGCGTCGGTGGGCGCGGGCGGGGAGGGGGCGGACGAGAAGGAGGCTGAGCTGTACCCGAGCGCGAGCGGAAGCGGGGGGAGCTCGGGGGAGGAGGAGAGGCAGGCGCAGTACCGGGGCCTCAAGGGCGTGTACTACCACCCGGCCGTGCAGGTGTTCTTGCTGGGGTTCGTGTGCTTCATGGGCCCCGGGCTCTTCAACGCGCTCACCGGGCTCGGGGGCGGCGGCCAGGTGGACGCGACGACGAACTCGAACGCGAACACGGCGCTGTACGCGACGTTTGCCGTCGCGGCGTTCTTTGCTGGGTGAGTGCGCGCGCGGTGGAGACCGACGACGGCGACGGCGAGCGCGAGTGCGAGCGCGAGCGGCGGTGGCGGTGGCGGCGTCGTCGGGCGTCGGGCGTCGGGCGTCTAGGAGTGTCTGGCCAAAAGAGGGAATGAGTTCTGACAGGGCAGGAACAGATCGATCAACAACGTGCTCGGCTCGCGCCTCACGCTGCTCCTCGGCTCGACTGGCTACACCCTCTACATCGGCTCTTATCTGTATGTTTTACTTTATTTCCATCTCTCTCGTTGACAAACAAGTCCACCGCAGGGCGTACAACATCCACCCCGGGGCAGGCGCGTTCGTGATCGCAGCCGGCGCCATCCTCGGCATCTGCGCAGGCCTGCTCTGGACAGCCCAGGGCTCGCTCATGCTCGCGTACCCGACAGAGAGCGAGAAGGGCAAGTTCATCGGCATCTTCTGGTCCATCTTCAACCTCGGTGGCGTCGTCGGCGCGGCCGTCTCCCTCGGTAACAACTTCCACAACACCGTGCGTATCGCCCTCCTCCCCACCAGCCCTTTCTCACCCCTCCCCCGGCTCTCGTTTCTAGTCAAACTCCGGTAAGCGCCGCGAAAACTCTCAATCCCCTCTGCTGACCGTACCCCCACAGTCTCCAATGGCACCTACGTACGGCCCAACACCCCTTTTCAGACCGTCGCCATTGCTGACCGGGCCATATTCTCCAGATCGGCTTCCTCGTCCTCACATGCATCGGCTTCACCATTCCTATGCTCATGGCTGATCCTCGCAAGATGGTCCGCTCCGACGGCTCCCGCGTAGTCACCCCTCGCCATCCGTCTTGGAAGACAGAGTTCTACGGGCTCTACCTCATCCTCCGCACAGACCCATGGATCGTCCTCCTCTTCCCCATGTTCTTCACCAGTAACTGGTTCTACACCTGGCGTGCGTATCTCTCACATAAACTCCGTCCAACCCACTCCCTCACCGGCCCTTTGAACGGCAGAGTTCAACGACTTCAACGCCGCCCTGTTCACAATCCGCGGCAGGGCACTCAACAATCTCGTCTACTGGCTTTCCCAGATCGTGGGCTCAGTCTCGATTGGCTTCTTGCTTGATCAGCGAGGTCTCTCTCGCCGCTTCCGCGCCTTCGCAGGCTGGCTCGTTCTCTTCATCATGGTCTTTGTCGTCCACATCTGGGCCTACTTTTACCAAAAGTCCCTCTCCTCCCTTATCATCAAGTTGCTGTATACTGACGCGCACCGCACAGGGATTATACCCGCGAGTCCATCACCCACAAGATCGATATCCATGAAGGGCCATACGTCAGCCGGATATGGTTCTACATCTTCTGCGGCCTGCTCGATGCGATGTGGCAGACGACCGCGTACTGGTTCATGGGTGCCATGTCCAACGACCCCGCCAAGCTCGCCAACTTCTCTGGTTTCTGTGCGTGAACCACCGGTTCCCGTAACCGTTGTTGGGATTGCTCACGGCTGATTCTTTGCCTGCTTCTGGCGCGCATCACTGCCGTTGCCATCCCATGCAGACAAATCGTTGCAGTCAGCGGGCGCCGCAGGCGTATGGCGCGCGGATGGAGCCAAGCTCCCGTGAGTGGCATGACCTATCCGTCGGATCTTCGCGTGTGTGAGTGCCCGCTGACCGTGCTTCTGGCGCAGGTACATGAACATCTTCATCTCGACTTGGGTCCTGCTCGTCGTCGGGCTCGTGTTCGCGCTCCCGATGATTCACATGCGTGTGAAGGAGACGACGGACGAGGCCGACGAGACGCTGTGAGTTGCCGTTTTCTGCTTTGTTGGTGCTCTTGTACTTTCCGCTGCTTCTCGCGCTTCCTTACCCTGGGCGGCTTCCTGCGAACCGCCGCAGTGCTGGGAATCAGCGCCCGATGGGTGACTCTGCGCCCTTATCAGAGTTATCATCCCAGGCCCGCGCGTCCCGTCGCTCTGGTCGCAGCTAGCGCTGCCGTGGCGGCGTATCGCGCCCCCGAATCTGTCCCCCGCCCCTGTTCATCGAGTCTGTGAACCAATTTGCCGTGAACGTGGGCTGACAGCTATCATTCTTTTCTCTGCTCGCGTCCCACGCAACGGCGCTCTAGTGCGCACATCAACGACCCTCGGCGGTCGAGTAACGTGAACCAGGAAAAGGGAGCAGCCGGGAGCGAGTGAGCGGCATATCGCGCCCTCGTACGCTGCCCTGTACTCTCTCCTCAAGCCCCGAGCGCCGAGCACCCTTTGCCCGCCCGTCAACACCGCCCGTTCCTCCTCCAGCGCGAAGCTCCGCCACCCGTCGAGCTCGCGTCCGCCGTATGTCGTCTGTATTCCCGCTGTTGCCACCGTCACTCGTCCCCTGTCGCGTCTTGTCTGCTTGTCTCGCCTCGTTTGTCGCTTTGCTCGATTTCTTGTCGTATATTTGTCCCGCCGTTATATCCCCCTCACCCTCCTCCCTTGTTCGTTCGCTCGCCCATGACATGTGTCTGTCTGCTTATACGGTGTATACTAACACACCTGCGCATACGGCTCTGGTGGTGGCGGCGGCGGCGTCGGTGGAGGCGTGCGTCATGCTGTTATTAATTCGTGCTTTGTAGGGTGGAATAGGTTGAGGATTTAGGATAGGTTAGCTGCTAGTAGTTTATATCCCGCCGTGTTTGGCGTTTGGACAATTGCACCCCGTTTACTGGGTCACACACTCATTTTGGGTCCCTTGCTTGAATGAGGGAGAAGACCGAGGATTCGGAGAGATTGAGACCGCGCCCGGGAGCTGGCAAACAGACTCGCTGTATTGACATCCCGATGCCAGTGTTTGGAACCCTGGCTGTTTCTCCCAAGTAAATGAGAACCCGCTTCGCGCGGCGCCGGACGAGTTCAGGGGGGGCGTTCGATATACTGAAACCTCAGCGGTTGGCTCCGCGGGGACATCGGGGTCGTTGTGTGATCTTGCGAGAACGTCAGGATACGAAAACCGTCCGGGGCTCTGGACTCAGGAACGGGTAGGTGGACACGTCTTGCTCCGCGGTAACGTGCCGATAGGGAAGGGGAATATAGTGGAAGAGATCTGTCAATCGCATGTACATGTTGCAGTGAAGAATGTGTACGAGCTGGTGGGGGGGAAAGGCGGGCACACGGTCACTTTCGGACATAACAGGTGGTTGTTCCTACCGTAACGATACCGAAGGTATAGTCAACGACAACACCCGATTGGCAGTACCTATGCTTGTCCTTGTAAGTAGGCTCGATGGAGATAGTACAGAACCGTGGATGTACATTGCGATTGTTCGCCAAGTTCGTGACAGTGTCCATTAGCAGCGAGGAGCCGACTGGCTGAGTGGTGTTCTGTCTGCGCTTGTGATCCACTTGTTGCTGAATCCGGTTGTCCAAGTTGGCGTTGTCGATCTCTCCATTCCAGTGAGTGGAAGAACAACTACGACATGTGGACCCAATGAGGGGTTTCGACGTGTGTTAGTACAATCCCAACTCGCCCCGCACAGATGTTGCCATGATGGTATTCTAGTATACAACTGCAGCGACGGCTGTAAATGGGCTCTCATGTGACAAACCAACTGGAATAGAGAGCACTCACTGTGCACAGTTCAGCCTAGACACTGTCCGCGATGAGTCTCTGCGGCGCCTCGACCCACGACCTCCAGGCCTCCATGAAAGCTACCATCTCCGCGCCTTCGACCATTCTATGGTCTGCAGTCCAGCTCACACCAACCTTGAGTCTCCTCTCGCCCTTCCCGTCCCCCCTCTCGACGTCCCACACCCACTTTGCCCGCCCAATCGCAACGATCGCCACGCCTCCGCCGGGGACCAACACCGGGCTCGCGCTCTCGACGGCGCCGATCCCGCCCACGTTCGACACGCTCACCGTGCCCCCGCGCTTGGGCATGTCCGCGGGGGTGAGCGCGCACGGGACCTGGCGCCCGAGGTGCGCGAGGCGGCGGAGCTGTGCGGCGAGCGCGTACACGCTCTGCGTGTCCGCCGCCTGGAGCGTGGGCGTGTAGAGCCCGGTGGGGGTCGAGAGCGCGAGGCTGATGTCTGCGTGCGGGCGCACGGCGAGCGTGGGCCGCGCCCCGGAGGACCCGGGCGTGGTGGCGTCGGGCGTGGAGGTGATGGAGGCGCGGAAGAGCGGCCATTCGAGCATGGCGCGGGAGAGCGTCTTGAGGAGGAGGGGGAGGTACGTTAGGCGGGTGTAGTGTGCGTGTGCGGGCACTTCGGGGGCGCGGGCGATGCATGGAAGGAGGCGGGGGAGATGACTTGGGAGGCGTGCGAGGGGCGGGCGGAGGGCGGGAGGTGGTGTGTGGGTATGTGCGCGTTGAGGGTGGGCAGGATGGAGTGTAGCTCGGTGAGGTCGAGGCTGGTCGAGCAACTGGGGGCAGCGTCAGCAAACCTAGTCTATTATACCATCGGGGGTTGGTTCTGTGGATACATACGTGAATTGGGGTATGGCCAGACTCTGCGGACGGTGTTAGGATCGTGGTGCATGGGTCAGACGAACTCATAGCGGACAGACCTTCTCCATGGCCTTCCACATGTTCCAGCGAGTCCGATTGAGTTCGACCGTGACATCCTTTCCTGGCGGGATTTCTGTGCGCAGTGACGCAGTCGTATCCTGACTGGTTGTACCTTGCGCTGAACCGCGCTGCAAGAACGCGTCGACATCGCGCTTCTCTACGCGGCCAGCTTTGCCACTTCCCGGTGCTATTTGACTGAGGTCTACTCCATGCTGGCGCGCATAATGTCGGACAGAAGGAGTAGCAAGGACTTCGTGCCCAGAAGACAAGTGTGCGCGAGCCTCTGGAGGCACATTGGGGTCCAGTGGATGCGGTCTCCGGGTGGACGGAGGATGATGCTGTTCGGCATGTCCTGCACTTACTGGCGGGTGGGAGGGTTGTGCTGTTTCAGATGGTGTACCGTAGCCCGCTCCCGAGGACCCGGACTGTTCGGGCGGGGCGCTTGAGGATGCAGACTGAGCGTCATCCACGGCGACATCGTCCGCGACCTCGATGGTGCACAGGTCTTGGCCGACTTTGGCAATGTGGCCCTCCTCTACAAGCAAGTCCTTCACGATGCCGTCAAATGGGCTGGTGATCTCGACGCTAGCCTTGTCGCTCTGAACCTCGCAGAGAGGGTCAAAGGTATTGACTGGGGTGGACGGCTTCACGTTCCTACACGAGTTGCGCGTGGTGAGGGCACTGGATGGCGACTGCTCGTTGACATACGAACCATTTGATGACCTCGCACTCTGTGATGCCTTCGCCAATGTCTGCGAGCTTGAACCGCTTGAGTGCGGAGTGTGCGCTGGAGGAGTGGAAGAGAGTGCGGGGTAAGTGGCGGCCCGGTCCTCGCCAAAGCAGGGCGGTCGGGTGTCTGAAAATCATCTGGCCAAAGCGGGAGCGCGTCTGGGGCTGGGCAGGACGTGCAGGAGATGGTGGGAGGTAAAGATGGAATTTATTGCATGGGGGGACGGCGTCGGGGGGAGGAGGAGGAGAGGCAAGATCCGCGTCGGGCTGCTCACATGGGCCACGGGCGCCTCTGCAGTCGGGACGCGTTCGTGTCCGTTTTGGGCCAGGACTCGTCTCGTTTCTCGTCCTCGCTCTCACTTCCCTCCTCCTCCCCGCCGCCCGCCACGCCCTCGTCGCCGCCGACAACCGTGGCCGACGCCCCGCACACGAAGACCTCTGCTCCTCCTGCGTTTCTGACGCGTGTATCTCGTTCTTGGTTCCGCACATCATCCGTCTCCCTGCACACACTCTGTCGCAGTCACTCATCCATTTCACAAGCATCTCTCGCGTAGACGGACCAAGCCACCCCAGGACCAGAACCGTACTCAGCTTCTAGACTATTATGGCAGGCGTTGAGGCTCCACTAGCTCCCGCTACCAACGGTGTCTCACGCACGAACGGCGCCCTCAACGGTAACGGCGACTTGCACGACGGCATCTCAGAACCACAGCCGACTGCCATCTCATTCGACCCCTCGCTCTTTCGTTCATATCTCCTCTCTCTCCTTCCTCCAATATTCGGCGCCTCTCAGGAAGAGCTCGAGTCTCTCTTCGACGAGGACTTTAACGATCGCGTCTCCCGCTTCGCAGGTGAGGGCGGCGGCGTCATTTACGTCGTCAAGCACAAGGACGAACAAGAAGGTGAGCCCTCACCTTCTGTTCACACCTCAACATACTGAACGCGCACAGCCGAGGACGCGCCTCCCACCTTCTCCTACAAGCTCACCCAGACGCTAACTTACGACCCATCTCATGTCACGACCCTGGCCATCATCAAACGAGGTCCCATCCTCGACTCAACCTCCCCTTTAGCCACCCAACTACATATTCTCAATCTCTTCGGCAGCGATGAGACCCCCTACGAGAGCTTGCATGCCGTCATCAGCTGTGCAGTGAAGCCCTACTTCGAGGCCTTCGTCGGAGCCCGCGGCGGGGGCAAAGATGGAGACTCCAAGATGGGTCAGTCAACTCGATAGGCTTTGCCCTGACATTCTCATGTACCTTGCGCGACAGGTATTCCGGTGACCAAGAAGAAATTTGCCGAGCTGGAGCTCTCGCTACTGCACCTTCAGCAGAACGTCGAGATTCCCGAGACGCACCTCATCATTCATCCTGTTATCCAACGGACAGTCGAGCAGGCCCGGCAGAATGGACAGCGACCAAGCATCTCCGACCTACCCACCAAACTCCTCAACGACAGTTCCTTCCTCAACACGCTCCAGAACCATGTCAATCAGTGGATTCGGTCCATCCAGACGGTCACCAAGCTCACGCGCGATGTCTCGTCCGGTACTGCATCCCAGGAAATCAACTTCTGGCTCAGTTTGGAGCGTGCGCTCGAGGGTATCGACGCGCAGCTCCGGAGCGACGAGGTTATCATGGTCATGGAGACCCTTCGAAACGCGAAGCGATTCCATGCTACGGTCAGTTTCATCGCAGATACAGGTCTGAAGGATGCGATGGACACCGGTAAGTGGCTCGGTAAGTGTGCCTCACGTCCTCCATTCACACGACCTGCGTGCAGTGCACAAGTACAACCAGCTCATGAAGGATTTCCCCCTGAATGAGCTGCTGTCTGCAACCGACCTCGATAAGATTCAAGAAGCTGTGTCGCTCATCTTCCAGCACATCAATCGCAAGCTCAAGCTCTCGCCGTACCCGATCCGACGTGCACTCCCCCTCGTGGAGGCCATCTCGCGCGACTTCAACGACCAGCTCTTGCGCGTGTTGACGTCACATCGCCTGCTATACACACCGTACGACACGTTCGAGCGGCTGCTCTCGCAGACGGTAGCGATCTTCCGGACCTGGGACGACCATATGAAGGAGTTCACGAATGTCGCGCGTGAGGTCACCCGCAAGCGCGCGGAGAAATTCATCCCTATCAAGGTCATCCCCGCGCATGCTAAGCTGCAGGACCGCATCCGCTACTTGCGCGACTGGCGGAAGCAGCATGAGCAGCTCGCAGTCATGACCGCGCCGACGAAGGGTCTCGGTGGAGTGGGCAACGAGATCGGCGGCATGGATATGGAGGCCGAAGTCAAGGAGGCGTACGAGGTCATGAAGCGGATAGACGTTCTCGACGTCTCAACGGGTATGTTGTCTGATGGGCGTCGTCTGTTACGTTGTTGCTCATGCGGCGTAGAGGGTAGCGAGATTTGGGTGGCGGCCGAGAACGCATACAACGAGCGTGTCGCACGAGTGGAGAACCAGATCATCGCACGGTTGCGTGACCGTCTGGGCACTGCACGGAATGCGAACGAGATGTTCCGCGTGTTCTCGAAGTTCAACGCGCTGTTTGTCCGCCCCAAGGTGCGCTCCATCTTCCCTCTACCGGAGTCATAGACTGACGCTCCTGCCTTCAGATTCGTGGTGCGATTCAGGAGTACCAGACGCAACTGATCGACTCTGTCAAGGAGGATATCAAGCGTCTACATGAGAAGGTCAGTGTCCTGTCCGCCGATGTTGATGCTTAGGCTGACAGGGGAGCCAAGTTCAAAACTCAATACCGGTTCTCCGAAGCGTACCACATGTCGCAGATGCGCGACCTTCCTCCCATCTCTGGTGCGATCATCTGGGCGCGTCAGATCGACCGGCAGCTGCAGGCGTACATGAAGCGTGTCGAGGACGTTCTTGGGAAGGGCTGGGAGCTGTACGCTGAGGGCCAAAAGCTCCAGTCCGAGTCGTCTGCATTCCGCAAGAAGCTCGACGTGCGGCCGGTGTACGAGGCATGGCTACACGACATTAACCGTCGCGATATGGGCGTTGGGGGGCGGCTGTTCGAGATCGTGCGCTTGCGCGGCGGGGGTTACCAGCTCGCGGTGAACTTCGACCCACAGATCATCACGCTCTTCAAGGAGGTTCGGAATTTGCTGTGGCAGAACTTCCAGGTTCCGCACGCTATCACGAACATGGCCAAGGACGCGAAGCGGGTGTACCCTCATGCGGTCAGCCTGATGGAAACGGTCAGGACGTACGGCCAGACGCTCGACTTGGTGGAGAACAACAAAGGCATCGAGTGGCTCGTGGCGGAGTACCGTAATGAGGCACAACGGATGGTGACGAAGGGTAAGCTATATGACGAATCCGCTGTTCCTTGGGATTCCTGAACACCTCGCAGGCATGAACATCCGCTGGGATTACTTCGTCAACCAGTACGACACGGCGCGATATGTTTCTACTGACGGCGCACGCGACAACCGACATATACAGTTTGTTCGGGAGTTTGCTAGCGTAGTGTCCATCCTGCAGGTGCGTCATCCCCACAGTGCTCTTTAGGCGTACTTGCTGACATCCTCACAGGACAAGACGAACAATGTCATTGACCTGTACAAGGATATCCTGCGTTCAGTTGAGGAGCTGTCAACATGCCCGTACACCCCAGAAGCCTTCCGCGAGCTTCTCAGCAAGGTCCAAGCTGCGGTATGTATCATCTCCTCGTAATTTCCGCACGCATCGTCGCTAAACAAACTTGCAGATTGACAGACTGAACTTGGAAGGATACGCTAACCTCGACCATTGGGTGGCTGAGCTCGACCAACGGATAGAGAACATCCTCCTTCAACGTGTCACCCATGTCATTCAGCTGTTCTGCAACGAATTTGAGCGGGTGGACGATGATCGGAGAGAGCCTGTGACCATCGGTAGCAAGCGGAGAGACAAGCGTGCCAAGAACGAAAAGGCGTGTTGTCCGTTCAGTTGCAATGTGCACGATGCTGACTAGATTGCAGTCCATCGACGGTGCCTTGACCTTGGTCCCTATCATTCATGAGATCCGCATTCAGAACCAGGTCATCTTCCTTGATCCTCCAATTGAGCATGCGCGTGCAGAATGGATTCACCAATTGCATGAATGGCTAGGTAGGTCTCCTCACTCGAAACTTGAGGACCACCCACTGACGGGTGCCTCAGGAACTGTCTGCCGGCTGCGGCGGATACAGAGTTCGCGGTATGAGATTGGACTGCAAATGCAAGGGCACACAGTGACCGACCTAACGTACACGTCACTGGTGCGTTTTGTTAAGCTGAATATCTGACTCAATGTGCTGACGAGTCTTATAGCTCACGAAATTCCCCGACGCAACACTCGAGAAACCGTTCGCGCTCATCGAGCAGAAGGTGCAATCGCTCAAGGACTACGTCGCGAAGTGGCTCCAGTTCCAATCGCTGTGGGACCTCGAGACCGAATACGTCTTCAACCGGCTCGGCGACTCGCTCGCGAACTGGCAGCAGTTGCTCACGGAGATCAAGAAGGCGCGTTCGACGTTCGACACGTCCGAGACCCAGCGGTCGTTCGGCGTGTGCGTGATCGACTACGAGCAGGTGCAGGCGCGCGTGAACGCCAAGTACGACGCATGGCAGCGCGACATCCTGAGTCGGTTCGGCGTGAAGCTCGGGAACGCGATGAAGGAAATGCACGCCGCGATCCTCAAGGCGCGGAACGAGCTCGAGCACCACTCGATAGAAGGCCTTGTCGGCGCGCCGCGCAGGTTCTAGGCTGCCGGGCAGTCGGTCAGGACTCGATGGGGTTGGGATCGCTTTCGGAACGGGTTGGGCGTCGTCGCGTGTATCTCGCTGTGCTTGTCAATGTCTTCCTCCATGCATGTATTCACGGATCCGTAATCCCCTACCATACGCTTGTACCTATGTAGTCGTATACCCGCATATTCCAGACGGAGGTCGAGAGCCTTGATCATGGCCACGGACACCACTCAAAACGTGGTCACCTCTCAGCTCACACGAGCGGCACATGTGGTTAACGTGTTTCAACATGCACAATGGGGTGTGTGTTTACAACAAAGCTACGAAAGCGGACACTGCTCGATCAGGGTATCGTACCAAATTCACCGTGTTTTGCGTCGTTATGTATATGTAGTCATTACGTATCGTCTCGTCAGTCGTGAGCATCCGTCCGTACACACCGTCTTCACAAGCTCCCTCTCTCGTCTAGAAGATCGTCGCAAGCGCACCGTCATCCTCGCCCCCAAACGCGCCGCGGCCGCCGCCGATCGCGAGCGGGCCGTTCTTGCGGAAGGTGAAGCCGACCCAGACGCCGCGCGCGGCGGGCTCGTCCTTCTCGCGGACGCGCTCGACGTGGCGCTGCTTCTCGATCACCTCCGCGTACTTCTCCATGTCCTGAGGGGAGGTGAAGTCGTCGTAGTAGCCGGTGTCGTCCTCGCCGGTCAGCTCGGGCACGTACGGCGGGTCGGCCGCGCGGAGGTCGTCCCACTTTGCGCCCTTGAAAAAGGCGTGCTCGCGCACCTGCGAGAGCGTCGAAAAACGTACGCTCGCATGCGCGATGAGGCTGGAGCGGGGCCGTACAGCGTTAGTTTGTGTGAAGACGAGAGATGGGGGGATGATGCGTACTGAGTGATCCCGTCCCATGCGACGTCTGTCAGGTTGAACACTTGGTCCTCGGGCGCGTCGTAAACCGGCCGTTGGAGGACGGAGGTCCACTTGTCGAGGTTCGTCCACGTCTCCTCGGGCGTGCGACCGCTGAATGGCGGGAAGCCGGCGAGGAACTCGAAGAGGATGCAGCCGAGGGACCAGTAGTCGACGGAGAACGAGTAGGGCTTGCCCCGGAGGACCTCGGGCGCCATGTAGTCGGGCGAGCCGACGATCGAGTCGGCGTACCGCGGGATCTGCTGCCGCATCGAGCGGTAGATCGACCGCCGCTCGAGCGTCGAGCGGTGGACGATCTCAACGTCTTTGACTTTGTCGAGCTGGATGGACGTGAGATGGGTGGGTAGTATGGGCAAGGGGCGAAGTGACGTACCTTGACTTTGAGGGACTCGATCCGTTGTGGGTTCAATGCACCCGTCGCGAGACCGAAGTCAGTTAGCTTGACATGGCCCGAGCTGTCTAGAAGGAAGTTCTATGACAATGATTAGCTATGCTGACCTTCGTTGCAAGCACGAACCATACCTCCGGCTTCAAGTCTCGATGGATGTATCCGAGCTTGTGCAGCTCGTTGACGGCGACAAACATCTCGCTGATGTAGAACCGCGCGATCTCCTCCTTCAACACGCCCGCATTGTTGAGGAGGGTGCGGAAGTCGCCACCAGGGACGTACTCCATCGCAAGGTACACATGTTGGGGATCTTGGAAGGCGTAAAGGAGGCGCACCAACCATGGCGTCTTTGTCGCCGTCAAGATATCACGTTCGACGAGGACGTGTCGGACCTGCGGATGCGCGCCGGGATTCAGCTACATCAGTTGGGAGGAACGCAAGCCACGTACCTCGTCCATCTTGAACAGCGTCCGCTTCCGCATCTTCTTGAGGGCACACACCTCACGGGTGTCCGCCTTGCGCGCGAGGAAGACCTCTCCATAGCCACCCTGGCCGACCTGGGCGATGATCTGAAACTGATCTACACGAAGCTTGACGCGCCGCTTGCGGAGGAGAGCGCGCTCCCTGCCGCGGTAGGACTTGAACTCCTTGGCGTACTCGGACTGGGTGAGATTGCGTTTCGCGGTGTCCTCGTCGAAGCGCGTGCGCCGCTCCTTGCGGTTGGCGATGTAGCCCAGGAGCTGGAAGTAGTAGTCCAAGAAGTCTAGGGTATAATCCGACACGTTGAGCGCGACGATGGCAGGTATAGAGGTGCTCAGGGAGAGTGTCCGGGGCAAGCGGGATCGGCGGAGGACTTACAGAGTTGGGCGACGGTGGCCTTGCGGCGGACCTCTGGGCTGTCGATGAGCTCCTTCTCCCAGACCTTGAGGCCGGCCTGGCGGATGGTGGTGTTGGACTTTGCGGTGTCCATGCGGATGTCGTGGTCGACGGTCAAGCCCTTGGCGGTGGCCATGCGGATGTCGGGCACGGACATGGTCATTCCTTTTGCCGTGTTCATGTGTATGTCGGGTAGCTCCCCGTACGGGCTCTGGTTGTGATTTCTGTTCGACAGCGGCGCGGCCATCGCTCGTGCTGTCGTCTATGTGCAGGTAGGGGGATGTGAGGGGGAGGGGGACGGAGGAGAAGGACGAGGGAAGACGGAGGACGGCTACCGCGCCGTTTGAATTCGAACCAAAGCCGATTGCAGCAGCACAAATCCTCAACTCTCCCACTCTCGCGCGCCCACGCTCTACACACACCGCGCACACTCGGAATATTCGCCCTACTCTCTGAATGTAGGCAAAAATATGGATAGGTCGCGCAGGGCCTATAAAAATACAGTAGGAATCTACGGAGGGTCGGACCTGGCGGGTCAACCTGCCTCGTCCTTCACAATGTCCGGTTCGTCCAGCATGTTCCTCAGAACGTCGCATATTTGCGCGTGAAGGTTTTCTTGACAATAAATGATGAGTTCCACGCGTGATTCACGCGTGCCGTACGCGTCAACTTACTGGCACGGTTGACAGCCTGAATATACTCGGCGTTGGCTTGCTCCATCTCCGCTTCAAGAGCCTGCAGCCGTTCGACCTGACCGGTATCACATGAGAAGGCGTGGGTATGCAGAGACAACCCAGATGCGGACCTGGTTTTCTTCCGGGTCGGGCTCGGGCAAGGACTGAATGAGGTACTCGACCTGTTTTGCCTTGACCATCAAGTCCGTCACGAGCTCCTTCTTGTTTGCTACATGGGATATCCTCGTTGAGCCAGATACGACGCGAGAATGTACGTGTATGACCTTCGAACACGTCCGGAGGGTCATACTTGTCCGGGTTGCGAGACTTGGTGACGGGGACCTCCTGGCTGACTTGGACGAAGTTGGAGCGAGAGGTGAGGTAGGCGATGCTACTCGACATTATTGTCAGCAACTGCAGCGGACAGCCAAGGTGAGCCGTCGAGGGAGGAGTGCAGCGAGGCGGGGCGGAGGACAGACTTGTTGAATCTCATCTTGCAGTTGAGTGATGCGGTCCATATGAGACAGTTCCTGCAGCATGACGCTGCTATGAGGGTGCAAGACAGGAGGTGGAGTCGCGCCAGGACAGAGGAGACATAGAAAGCCCAAGTCTCGAGTGCAGGTCAGAGTCAAGGTCAGAGTCCGTGAACGCGAGAGGCGAGAGCGTCGGAGACAAGACGACCTCGGCAGCCACAACGCACCACAGACGCCCGTCCACGGCTTAGTCATCATCCAGGGCTAGGCGTAGCACCCCCTCCGCCTCCGCCTCCGCGTCCGACCACCACCACCGCCTTCGCTGCAGCCATGGGTAACGATGGAGGAAGTATCCCTGATCGAAGAGACCTTGTTCGCACAAAACAGAAGGTGCGTCGGAGCTCTCCAACAAAGCCGAAGCTGCAACTAACCTTCGCTCCAGGCTGAGCAGGCAGACAGAGCGAACCAGGTCCGGGCGATGTGGTTCTTCTGCGCTTTATCCAAGGCATGTGAGAGTCTACCGTTCAGCTGGACACGTCTAACGCTCTCCCTAGCGCCCCTTGCAAGAACCCATCGTATCCTGTCCATTAGGCAAGCTATACAACAAGGACGCGCTACTAGAGTTTCTACTAGACCGAAGCTCTTTCGGAGACGGTGAAGAGATATGTGGGCACATACGGACAATCAAGGTACGCTTCGTTACAACTATAACCTCGCCAACACATAGCTCACTTGCCCACAGGACGTCAAGACTTTGAAGCTTACCCCGAATCCCACGAAAGCCCCGCACTCTCCCTCATCCTCGTCGTCCGCCCCGGACCGCGCTGCCTTTGTATGCCCGCTCAACTTCAAGGAGATGAACGGCGTCCAGCCGTTCGTCTACCTCGCTACCTGCGGATGCGTCTTTTCCCAGGCTGGTCTCAAGGCCGTCACCGGCACCGCGCCGTCAAGATCCCCCACTGCAGACGACGCGAACGAAGACGGGAAGGACAAGCCCAAGGAGCAGAGCCTCGACCTCTGCCCGCAGTGCGGCGCCAAGTACGACCGCTCCGCCGACGTGCGTATGCTCAACCCTCCACCCGAGGTGGAGGCGCGGATGCGCGCCGCCATGGAGGCCCGTCGCGCGTTGGAGCCCGCGAAGGGCAAGGGCAAGGGCAAGAAGCGGAAAGCGGCCGCTTCCGCTGCCGCCGCGGAGGACAGTGGTGCGGAGCCCCCGGCGAAGAGGAAAGCCGCGTCGCCGCTGCCGACGACGAACCCGAGCATTGCGGCCGCGAGCAGGGCGGTGGCGGAGAGCCTTGCGAAGGAAGAGGCGAGGCGGAAGGCGGAGATGAGCGACGCCGTCAAGTCTCTGTACGGGCCCAAGGACGGCTCGAAGAAGAAAGAGACGTTCATGACGATGGGCACGTTTACGAGGGTGAGTGCGTCCGTGGGTGTGGTGGCAGAGAATCACGCACTGACGAGCTATTTGCCAGTACGCGTGATGCGCTTGGGCTTGCAGTGGTGTATTGGTCCGGTTCTCGTGGGTGCTGTGTATCGTTGTAATGCTATGATGTGTATACATACTTTATCCCATGTTCTGCTAGCCATTGCGCCGGAGTTGTGCAAGCGTCGGTGGCTGTGCGAGAGGTCCTGGTGGGCGCCTGTTCTGGAGCACCGTCCTTGCTCAGAGGTTCGGTCGCAGCGGACAGAGACCCGGACGCGGTCTCGAGCACTCTCAACACGACGCTCACCAACGACACCCGCCCCTCGCGTGGGCTTTACGACAAGATGAACGCCTTGCGGAGTCACCTCGCGCCCAAGGCCGCCTTCGCCAGCCGCCTCCACCTCCGTTCTGGCGCAGCTCGTGTCCTCCGTCGCTCGACGCTCAGACTGTTCTCACATGGTGCCCGCCCCCGGCCAGACAACACTTCCGGATCGCAGCAGGAACCACTATACCGTAAGTCTGCCCGCGCGTCAGTGCCCACCTCGCAGGCTACATACACCATACAGGGAGGCTCGCCGATGCGTGGCAGAACACGCCCACGATGTGGTACCCCCTCCCTCTCGCTGCCGGGGCCATCCTCCTCCTCATCCTCCAGTACCGCAAGAAGTCCGCCCAGAAGGAGGTCGTCCTCGACGAGCACGGGCACGAAGTCATCCGCCTCAAGGGCCCATGGCATGTATGTACCTCTCTCTCGTCACCGCCATCCCACACCTGTCCCCCGCGCGAATCATGTCGGCAGATCCTCCCAACGAGAAGCCTCACACTCCCTCCTTCCCCAGGTCCATGTCATAGGTGCGCTCCCTCTCAGGAACCTCTCCCGTCTCTGGGGCTACCTCAACTCCCTCGAGCTCCCTGTCTGGTTCCGCCCCTACGGCTTCCGTCTCTACGCCTGGGCATTCGGCTGCAACCTCGACGAGATTGACCCCCCAGACCTCGCCCAGTACCGCTCCCTCGGCGACTTCTTCTATCGCAAGCTCAAAGACGGTGCACGACCCATCGCAGACGCCGTCCTCGTACGTTTCGCCCCCACCCCACGTGTCTCTCCGCCCCCATACTGACCATGCACATCCACCCAGGTCAGCCCCGCAGACGGGCGCGTACTCCACTTCGGGGTGATCAAAGACGGGCGGATCGAGCAAGTCAAAGGTAGCACCTATTCCCTCGACGCCCTTCTCGGCGTCGCCCGTCCAGGCACGCCCGCGCCGACGCCCGTCGAATTCCCCGAGGCGGCGATGGAAGAAGTGAACCACAAGCAGTTCGCCGAGATCAATGGCATCGAGTACAGTCTGCACGAGCTGCTCGGCACGCCCTCCCCCGCATCCTCGGGCACGTCCACTCCGGTCGACGAGAAGCCGTCGCCTGTGAGCACTGAGCCCCACGCCGCGGTCACGGGGACGGCCGCGAAGAAGCATGGCGAGCGCGTCGACGCGTCCGTCCCACGCGACCAGTCCCTGCCCGAGGCGGTCGCGCAGGACGTCAGCATGGCGTCCGAGGTCGGCATCCGCCCGACGGCGGCGCGGCGGGACAGCTTCACTAGCGTGCGCACAAAACCGGGCAACGACACGTATTTCATGGTCATCTATCTCGCACCCGGGGACTACCACCGGTTCCACAGTCCCACATCGTGGGTCGTCGAGCGGAGGCGACACTTCGTCGGTCAGTGTTCACGTTCCCGCTTATCATCCAATGTTCTCATTCGTGGCTTCACAGGCGACCTCTTCTCCGTCTCCCCCTGGATGGCCAAACGGCTCGAAAACCTGTTTGTGCTCAACGAGCGTGTCGCGCTGCTCGGCCGTTGGCGCTACGGCTTCTTCAGCATGGTCCCCGTCGGAGCTACGAACGTAGGGAGCATCAAGATCAACTTTGACGAGGCAATTTCATCCCCATCTGTCGCGCCAACTCCATTCTAATCTATCTCCCTCCGCAGGCCCTTCGCACGAACGTCGGCTCGCGGCGGCAGCATCCGGTAGGGACGTTCACGGAAGCGGTCTACACTGCTGCCTCTCCGATCCTGAATGGCCAGCCTCTCAGCAAGGGCATCGAGATGGGCGGTTTCTGCCTCGGGAGCACCATCGTGCTCGTCTTCGAGGCACCCTCGGAGTTTGAGTTCGCCGTCAACGCGGGCGAGAAGGTCAAGGTCGGCCAGAAACTCGGGGACCTCGCCCCCTCCGAGAAAGCGACGCAATAATGCCCAGCGGACGCGCCATTGCTCCGATCCATCACTCATTCCCACCGACGAGCGCCGTTAGACACACTGCGCGCGCGCGCGGCCATGTATACTATAGTGCGTATTGCTAGACAATCCTTGACGACGGCGCCCCCTACACGAGCCTCAGCACGGCAATCGCCTCAACATGCGCCGTCTGCGGGAACAGATCCAGCCCGGTTAGGCTCTCCAGCACGTACTTCCTGCCCTTGGCCTCCGCCCGCGCGTCCGCCCCTTCTGCGGCCTCGGCCTCGCTCTTCTTGAGGATCATGCCGACGTCGCGTGCCTGGGTGTGCACGTTGCAGCTGACATAGACGACCGTGCCCGCGCCAAAGGCGACCATCTGGTCGATGAAACGCTCGTCGGAGCCCTTCCGGGGCGGGTCGATGACGAGCGCGGTCCGGTCCCGGGGAAAGTCCTGGACGGTGTCAAAGATGTTCGCGGCGTCGCCGGCCATGAAGGAGACCTTTGCCTCGGGCAAGGCGTTCAGTGCCGCGTTGCGCTGCGCTGCGCGGATCGACTCCGCGGAGAGCTCGATGCCTGCGACGCGCTCAAAGTGGGGCGCGAGCATGATGGAGAAGAGGCCACTGCCGCAGTAGGCGTCGACGAGGTGCGTCGGGCGCGGGCCGGTCGCCGGGGCCGGGGTGGGGAAGATTGCATCGCGGACGTAGCTCGTGAGCGGGACGAGGGCGGAGTTGTTGTTCTGGAAGAAGGTCCCTGCGGTGTACTCGAACAGCATGTCGCCCACGCGCTCGCGGACGGTCGCCTTCTGGTCGGTCACGCAGACGTGCTCGCCGTCGGCCGCTGCGGCGCTCGTCGCGGGCGGTGCGGGATTATCCCCGGGTGCGCCTGGCCGCAACGAATCCCGGAGGAGGAGGGTTGCGCCATTCTTGAACTTTGTGATGTTCCTGCGAAGGTTCAGGACGGACGTACGTAAGGCGCTGTACGGATTGAATGGAGGGGGGGGAGGACCTACTTGATCACATTCTCCCGGACAGGCGCGAGGCCCTTGTTGATGACTGGCGTCGCAATGGGGCATTCCTGCGGAGGGGAATCAGAAGTGTCCGTCCGTCTGTCCGAGCGGAGACGGATGATGACACCGACCTCAATGTCCATTACGCGCTTAGTGCCAACTTCGTGGAAGCCAATTTTAAGCCAGTCGGGCTTGCCCTCGACGGCGGGAGCATCGCCCCGTTTCTGGGCCTTTTGGAAGGAGAACGGTGGGCGTTGGAAATGGGGGGTGAGCTTTGTTCGGTAGCCGTACTGTAGGGGTGAGCCGATGGTGGGTCGTATGGTGGGCACAAGCTCTGATGGGATTTCTACGGAGGAGCTCTGTCAAGCTCACGCGCGGCCAAGGAGCTGCTAGACTAACTGGAGTAGTTCTTGTAGGCTTCGACGACAGTTTGACGTTTTAGGTCGAGTTGTTTCTCGTAAGAGAGCATCTTACGTGGGTATGTCAATCGCCGTCGCTTACCTTTGATCAGCCCTGACCTACCTGGTACTGGCAACCTGCGCATTTGCCAAAGTAACTACATTGTACGAGAGACATGTCCCGCCATTCAGGGTTGGGTTCGATGACCTCGAGCAGGTCGGCATGGGAGTATAGACGGGAATGACGGTAGACTCGGACGCGAATGCGTTCTCCAGGCAGGGAGAGGGGCGCCACGATGACCCATTGTCGGTCACCAGAGGTGGCGATGGAAAGAGACTCGCCTAAAAAGGTGTGTTAGGTTGTGTTCACACAAGTTGACAGCAGGTCGAGAGTGAAGCCAGGGCAATCACAGAGGCAAGAGATAGCGGCAGGGTTCGAGAGCCGAGAGCAGCAGATGGAGGAAACTGCTGACCTGTTGAGGGAGAGATACGAGAGACGGTGAGGTCTAGCTGCTGAGACTGCTCGAAGGGCGGGACCCAATCAAGGTTATCTGCCTTGGCGGCGTCGGCGTAGTCTTGGCCGAGGAGAGCAGAGACCTCGCGGGCGAGGATATCATCGTGTGAGTACGGTTCTGGTATTCGCCGAGCGTTTTTCTTGTTCTTCCTGCTCTTTGGCTGTTTCTTGGAAGAACTTGGCGGAGGCTGATCAGCAGCGTGGACGACCTCGGCAGACGGCGGAGGAGACTCGATCCGTGCTTTCTTATCCGGAGGAGGCGAGAGGGCTGCAGGCGAGGCTGAGCGCGAGCGAGGGTGTGTGCTCGACATTTGCGCAAGCACGGGGAGAGGACTGGGAGAGAGTGCGCGGAGGAGTGTGCGCGTTCTCAAAACGGAAAGAGCAGAAAACATGGGACGGGCGCTTACACGCAGACAGCGGGGACATGCAGGACGCGGTGCACGTGACTCGGCCCGTGACGCGCCTTGGCACACGGGCGCTAGGCGCTAAGCGGCGAGGGACAAGAGCACTCGGCCAGCTTCTGCTCCTCCTCTCTCCTCTCCTCTCCGCGATCATCATGCGCGCCCTCCCCCTCGCGCTCTCCCTGCTCAAGACCGTCCATGCGCTGCCCACCGTTCTCTCGCTCTTTGCAGCGTCAGAACCCGGGCCAGATGGCCCCGGAGAGCCCCCCGGGTCCCCAGAGTTTTGGTACAAACTCATTGTGGCCATCGTCCTCGTCCTCGCCGGCGGAGTCTTCGCTGGGTGCGCGACAGCATGCTCTGTCACTATATGCATCCCCTAACGTTGGTTCTCAGCTTGACACTGGGTTTGATGGGCCTCGACGAACTTCATCTCCGCGTCCTTGCCGCGTCGTCCGACCTCCCCGAAGAGCGCAAGAACGCCCAGAAGGGTTCGTCCTCTACCCAAACCGTCTAGCACTGTCACTCATCGTCTTCAGTTTTGAGGCTACTGTCCAAAGGCCGCCATTGGGTTCTCGTCGTACGTGTGACATCACCACCCTCACCTACCCACAACCTGACCGTTCTCCCAGGTTCTCCTCCTCGGCAATGTGGTATGCATGGCCCCCTCCGCATGTCCGCATGACGCCATGCTCACCATCGCTGTGCAGATTGTCAATGAGAGCTTGCCCATCTTCCTGGACAGCGCAGTACGTCCTCGCTTCTTCAGCGTGTTTACGTACCCTCATGCCGCTGCACATCAGCTTGGTGGCGGGATTGCTGCCGTTGCAATATCCACGACCATGATTGGTATGTGTATCGACTGATACCGTTCGAATCCACTCAACTCACATTCTCCCACCAGTTATCTTTGGGTGCGTCGATCCCACAAGCGCCGCGGACTGACAACTTACGTTGGCTTCAATTGACTTCATAGAGAGTGGGTGTCTTCTTCGCCGATCGTCTCCCACGCGTTGACGAACGCTTTCTCAGGATTATCCCTCAAGCCGTGAGCGTCCGTTATGGTCTTTCAATAGGTGCCTCTTGCGCGCCCATCGTCCTTTCCATGATGTACCTCTTCGGTAAGCCCGTACCCGCTTTCCCGTATGCATCCCGTGTTCTGACCCTACATTATCACAGCACCCATTGCATGGCCAATTGCCAAGCTACTAGATTACGTTCTCGGCCACGACGAGGCTCATACCTACAAGAAGGCGGAACTCAAGTACGTGGGTGAGGAGATCATGTGACTGGGTGTCAATCTCTGACCGTCCGGAACAGATCGTTCCTCGCGTTCCATAGACAAGGAGAGGAGCCACTTCGTGACGACGAAATCAGCATTTTGAATGGTGTTCTTGAACTGAACAACAAGAAGGCTGAACAGATCATGACTCCAATGGAGGTTTGGATTGCCCCCTGCCTGCGGTGTTATATCATGCTGAAGCTGGCGTCATGGAGGATGTTGTAACGCTCAGCGCGGATCGTGTCCTCGACCACGATACTGTCGACTACATGTACGTGCCAACCTGCCTGCCAAACTGCACGTGATGCTCACAGCACACCATCAACAGTTTACGCAGCGGATACTCGCGGATACCTATACACAAGCCTGGCCACCCGTTGGCCTTCATGGGCTTGCTACTGGTGAAGCAGGTAGGAGTATCGCGATCTTGACATCTTTCGCGTCATATAACAAGCCATACAGTTATCTGTATACGATCCCTCAAGTGCCATCCCGGTGTCTGAGTTCCCACTCTACCTCTTGCCTGAAGCGCCCCCAAACATCAACTGCTTCCAGGCTCTCGATTACTTGTGAGTTGTTGGGGTTTGCGTTAGCGTCTGATGCTAACAACATTCATCAGTCAAACCGGCCGCGCTCACTTGCTACTCCTTAGCCATACGCCAGGTGAAGAAGGCGGTGCGATCGGTGTCATCACGCTAGAAGACATCATTGAGGTACGTAGCGCATAGTTCGTCTCAAACCAATCTAACACACATCCCTTTCGTAGGAAATGATCTCAGAAGAAATCGTCGACGAGACTGACCGCTACGAGGACAATGTCTCCAAACGCCGCGCCCGCCGTATGAAGAACGCCGCCGTGATGAAAGGGTACAGTCCCCTCTCTGCATCTGCCTCACCCGGACGTGCTCACCCTCCATTCTCCCAGTATCATCGAATACCGCAATGGTCGCGCGAACTCGGTCTCGGACGATCGTACGCCGCTCATCAGCCGGAACCAGAGCCCGCTTCCGCCCGCCGAGTCCGATCGCGCCGCGGTAAACGCGACAATTCGCACGCTCGAGAGCAACGCGCCGTCGGCGATTGCCCCGAAGAAGAACCAGCTCCTCCGCCCCGGCTCGAACCTGAACCCGCAGTACGGCAGCGTCATCGTCGGTAGCCCCCGCAGCGGGGATGGGGTGCCCGCCGTGGGCGACCGGGAACGGAATGACGCGAACGGTACCTCGAAGTGAGATGTTTGTGATCGTTCGCCATCGTGTGGTATCGGCATGGACTCGTGCGCTTGGCGGAAGTAGAGGGGCAATCTGGACTTTTGGAATCGGTGTTAGGTCTACACACACATAATACAAAGCCTAATTTGTCTTGGGTAATCGCGTTCCTGCACGGCTAGTACTACAGTAGTTGGGATAAAAGTTGGCGCTGCAAGGAGGTCGTGACATTGGGAAACCGGAACCGCAGGAAACATGTTTGCACCACTTGACCAACACCCTTTGACAAAGGATAGCGGGCAAAAATAAGACTGGTAATCATTCAGCAAGATCTACAGACCATAGTAACAACTTTTTACAGTGACCCTGTACAGTTTACTGATCATCCACTATCAAATTCAGTGGGTACGAACCACAGGTGTCCTTGGCAATGATGATATGACAGAACATATTTGTAGTGCTTCAATGTGGTCTCAACCTCTCAAGGTTTCTATTTGGGCTATCTTTTAACCTTAGGTACCCATGCACTGGCCCTTGAGAAACTACTTGGCCACCTTGCTATGAGTACTGCAGCAGTTTTGTAATGGCCTTGTTGGACACATCTATTCTTATGATAGTTAGTAAACTGATTGCATGAGGCAACCAGTAGCTAACGGGACTCTGTGACTACTAGGGCACTTACTATGCTGTATTGAAACACCAACTGGTTAGCCATCCCTGAATAGGTTGAACTTCATTTTGTCTGGAACTGTTAGGACGCGTGCTGTGGGCAGGCGGATGAACAGAGACGGGGTTCCAGGAAGGCCGGGGGAGTTCCGACCATGACACGGGGATGTGGGGACTTGGCGAAACTATTGGTGATGCCCTGAGCGATCTCGTCGGGTGTCCCCTATTTACTAGAGTGCACCAACAAGTGACGGAAGACCGAGGTGTCCGACAGATGTCCGAGATGGGGGTCCGAAGAACGAGGGTGTATTGCGGGTAGAGTACCGAGGAGCGTAGGGTAGCAGAGAGTAACAAACAAGTATCTGAACTGAGGCAAAGGCTACTACCAGCGCACCTTATATACTAAGCGAACCTAACATATAAGGAAGGGGGCTTGCATTACGGACATTGGAACTCCGGTGAGTCCGAGGTCCCTTGACACAAGCCGAGAGAATGGAAATTCTACTAGGAACTGTATGATGCCAGCACAAGGAAAGATTGAGAGCATACTAAACGTGGAAAGTCCGGAAGTCCTATGGAACTCCTTCGGGGTCGCTCCGGAGTTCCGGCATGGATTGTGACAGGAACCACAAACTTAATCATACCCAAAATCAATATAACTTATGGTGGTTATGAGTATTGTCACTAAACAGTAGTAGAGCATGGAATAACAAAATAAGCAAAGAGTTTGCAAAACATATATATGTGAGGCCAATAAATAAGCATATAAGGCCAAGAGAGGTTGGAGTTCCACCTTGGAAAGTTGGGACAATTTGCACACTTCACCTGTTACAATGATGCCTATAATGGTTACAATCTGTAATGAAGTCACTAGGGATCAAGGCTTAGGTGAGGGCAATCAAAGGTTTTAGTGATGTAGGCAATAGATAACCAGGTCAAGCTGAGATACCTCACAGAAAAATGCATGTTGAGAACCAGTTATGTAATAGTCCAGTATTACTTAGTAGAGTAAGAGCTGGGAGTACAGATGGTGGCAGTGATGTGGCAGTGTAGATGCTGACACAGCATCAGCATGGTGCTGATATGGCAGTGTTAGTATTGAGAGTATTGTATAACAACTGTGGGAGCCAATGATGTTACAGTGCCATGCTACTGGGTAAGTGACAGGTCTATGGGCAAAGCAAGGGAAAAGTAAGAGAAAAGCAAAGAAAAAAGATACTGATTTATTGCTAAGGTCACTATAACATTACCCCCTTTGTATAGCTGACAATGTCCTGTCATTGACTCATTAGAAACCCCCTGGGTTTCTTCCATCAAGGAGGATGTCAGGCATAGCAGCCTTGCAGTAGAGGATGGGCACCAGTTCCTTGGCATACTCAATGGGTGTGGTAGCATAGGCAGCAGTGGTATGACATAGTTCCTGGCACCCAATGGTGTGTGCATAACTATGCTTTGCCACTGCACACCAGCAGTGAGCTGGTAGTGGCCATATTAAAGGAAACTGCCAGAGTCTTAAACTGTGCCTGGATGTCATAACCTGTGCCGGAACTTCAGAGTGTCTCTAAGGAAGTTCTGATGGAACTTCCGGACTTTCCTTAGTTAGTATACTTTGTGATCTTTCCTTGTGCTGGCATCATACTGTTCTTAGTAGAAGCTCCATTCTCTTGTCTTACATTAAGGGATCTCAGACCCATTAAAGTTTCAATGTCCATGATACAAGACCCCTTTCCTTATATGTTAGGCTCACTTAGTATATAAGGCACACTGGTAGTAGCCTTTGCCTCAGTTTGGATACTTTGTTACTTCTTTATTACTTACTGCTACTTATTTGCCACTTTTACTTGGTACTTCTCTCTTGTGCAATCCATTTGTCTTCACTTGGACCTCCATCTTAAACATCTGTTGGCAACCTTTGGATCCCTGTTACTTGTCAGTAAACTCTAGCAAATAGGGGACACCCAACAAGACTGCTCAGGGTGTCACTAATAGTTTTGCCAAGTCCCCATCCCCCCATGTCATGGTTGGAACTCTGCTGGCCTTCTTGGAACTCCACCTCCCTCCATCTGTCCACCTACGACATGCATCCTAACAGCATTGCTGTATGTGAACTGCGCCAATGGGAGGAAATGGGCCCAGTTGTCTGGCTGGTAGTTGCAGTAGATATGAAGGTATTGCTCCAGGGTCTGGTTCACTTGCTTGGTCTGGCCATTGCCCTCCAGATGATATCTGGAGGTGAAGTGTAGGTGCATGTTGAGGGCCTTTCTGAGGGAGCAGAAGAAGTGGGAGACAAACTTGGAACCCCAATCAGAGGTGATGTTCGACAGAACTCTGTGCTTGGAGAAGACATGCATGACAAACAAGTCTGCAAGCTCCAAGGCAGTCAGGGTGTCGTGCATTGGGATGAAGATGGCTTGCTTGGTGAGGCAGTTAATGACAACAAGGATGGCAGTAAAGCCTCCAGAGTTTGGGAGTTGCTGTTACGACAATCTTAATGGTAGAACGGTATCTTTTTCTCCTCTCCTTTTCTGTCACTCTTCTCCGACCTGTCATTTACCTGGTAGTGTGATGTCATCCCACTACTGGCTCCCACGGATGTTGTACTTTACTCTCATGCTGTCAGCACCACCACGTTAGCACTGCTAGTGCCATGTCAGCACTGCCACCGTGCTTCGTCAGCACTGCCACTGTGCTTCGTCAGCACCACCACTGTTACGTCATCTCCATTACTTGTACTACGGCTCTTACTCTATGTAGTAATACCAGACTCTCACATGATTGGTCTCCTCCATGTATATAAACACGAGGTATCTCTGCAAGATACCTCAGCTCGACCTGGTTATCCATTGCCTACATCGCTTGAACCCTCGATTGCCCTCGCCTAAAGCCTTGATCCCTAGCGACCTCGTCACGGATTGTGACTGTTGTAGACATCATCGTAACATTAGGTCGAGCTCGCACACCACATCGATCCATTGAACGATCCAGACACTCTACTCGACATCGAAATTGACCTCGAACCCACCTGAAAAATTGGTGGGCTGAAGAATGACCATCACGGAACCAACCCCATACCCAGATCTCACCTTTGACCCCTCCACTGGACTAGTATACTACAAGAATGCGCTAGTAATCCCCAAGGGCAAGAATTGGGACTACCCTAAAGAAGGCATAACCCTGGAGCAGATCTGTAGCCTACCTGGATACAAGGAAGCCTACAAAAGAGTCACCAACCAATCACTCCCAGAAATCAAACGGGTTACCCCAGTCCCAACACCCCTAGCATGCATTGCACAACTTGCTACTACTCCATGCGAGCCGGCCCACGAACTTAGTGAAAGTGACAATGAAGAAGAACCAGCACGACAGCTCAAAAGTGAAGAAGAACCAGCACAACAGCCTGAAAGTGAAGAACCGGCAAGATAGCCTGAAAGTAAAGAACCGGCAAAACAGCCTGAAAGCGAAAAAGAACTGGCGCGACAGCCTGACAGAGAGGAAGCACCTCAAGAACCCGAAGAACCAGAAGAACCATTGAGACCTCCGTCACCAGAACCAGCTATGGCCGAACGCAACCAACCTGAAGAAGAATTGAAGCTGAAGATGCCACCAGAATTCTCTGGCAAGAGAGGGGAAGCCATTGAATGGCTGCAGAAATGCACCCTCTATCTCACAATGAACGAGACGAAATATAACACCGACAAGAAGAAGATCATCTTTTGCCTTATGCTGATGAATGAAGGAAATGCTGGGAAATGGTCCCGCATGTTTATTGAAGACTGTGAAAAGCAAGCTCTCGATCAAGCACGAGAAGTATCCTATGGCACATGGGCAGGATTCAAAGGAGCAATTAGAGACTCATTCAATGACGTCAACGTCAAAGCCAGTGCCCGCATGCTGCTCAGGACCCTTAATCAAGGAAAGAAGCCCGTGGATGAATACATTACAGAATTCAAATCCATTATTGCTCGATGCGGAATCGCCGAGTTCGACATCATAGCTGATTTCTTTTATGGAGGACTCAACCGACCCCTCCTGGAGAAAATGTTTAACCTATCAACTATGCCAACTAGGCCCACGGAACTCTACCAAATGGCAGCCCAACTAGAACAATAGTGGCGCATTGGCAGAACGTACGATGGAAAAAACACACAGTCCAAACCAGCCTACAAGCCGTATTGATCATCCCAGAAGGAAAGAGACCCTGATGCCATGGATATTGATGCCATAACGGCTGAAGAACGAACCTGACATTATTGGGAAGGGAGATGCTTCACATGCCATCAAGTGGGACACCTATCGAGGCAGTGCCCGAACAAGAAGAACAATAATAGGGAGAGAAACACTCGCACATGAATTACCGAAGTTGAAGAAGATACTCAGCCCAAAGACAATGAAGAACCACAACAGACTTCCTCCTCCTTGAAGCAACTCATGGCAGCAAGAATCTGCCTCACACTCAAGGGCATGGAAGACAACAACGATGCAAAGAACATCATCTCAGCCTTCTCTGGAGAGGGTTTTTGAGAAACTGGCATGCCTCGATGTCACAACCTTGTAACAAGATCTACCATGTAATAACAGCCCAGACATCCCAACAATCTATGAGGATACCGATAACTATTCATGGAGATTGAACCATTAAAACAAAAGCATTCATAGACACCGGAGCCGGAGAACAATTTGTCGACTATTGATTTGCAAAAATGCAACGACTACCATTAACAAGACTTATAACATCGATCCGAGTATACAATGCCAATGGAACACAAAATGAAGCAGGCAACATCACCAAATGCATCGTCACAGAAATCAAAGTAGGATAACACAGACATATTGTCCGACTTCTGGTAACATTACTAGGAAAAGAACCAATCATCCTGGGACTACCATGGTTACAACAAGTCAACGCCCATATCAACTTCACCAAAGGAACCCTCGACATTGACCCCACAAAAGTCAACAGAACTATTACAGAATACCTTCGAGCAGCATGGTTTCCAGACAAATGTCCATTCACTGGAAGGGACCTACCATCCACAAGCAACAAGAAGAAAACACCTGAAAAAGAAGAAATGACCCCAGAAGACACCAACACCACTTCCGCAGGATCAGGCATATACAAGGACACAAACCCACTGGATCCCACATTAACACCAGAACTAATTGAAGAAGAAGACTTGTTGCTGGCATATTTGCGTAACAAACAAGAAGCACTCCTGAAGCCGCATTCAATTGAACACCACAGCGATATGCTCAAACCAGGCACACCAATAACTAGAGAAGACAACAATGAAACGTACCCGCATGTAAGACCAGGGCCAACATTTGGACACATTCACCGGGCACCGAATGGAACTGTGTTTGCCCCCACAGCAAACGTGTGGATCAGAGCCAAAATCAACCCGGCTATGGCACTAGCACAGGAACATCATAAACAAAAAAAAACCCTTACATTTGAAGAAATGTTACCACAAAAATACCGGGACTACGCAAGTGTATTCGAGAAGAAAGCTTCAGAGCGATTTCCCCCGTCCAGGCCATGGGACTTAGCCATTGACTTAAAAGACAATTTCACCCTGCAAGATTTTAAACTATATCTGCTCACACCAAAAGAACTTGAAGCCAAAAAGGAATTCATTCAAGAAAACCTTTGAAAGGGATACATTCAAGAATCAAAGTCACCAATGGCCTCGCCCTTTTTCTTTGTAGGAAAAAAAGACGGTTCCCTTCAACCCTGCCAAGATTATCGCTATTTGAACAAAGGAACAATCACGAAAAAGTACCCATTGCCCCTAATTTCGGAACTGGTAGACAAGCTACGAGGGGCCAAGATCTTCTCCAAATTGGACCCGCGATCAGGATACAACAATGTGCGAATCAAGGATGGAGACCAGTGGAAGGCAGCTTTCAAAACACATCAAGGACTATTTGAACCAATGATCATGTTTTTCGGACTAAAGAACTCCCCGGCGGCTTTCCAAGCAATGATGAACGCCATCTTCCACAACATGATTAACGAAGGATGGCTCATCATCTACATGGACGACATTCTCATATTCTCAGACAACCCCAACAAACACTGAGAAAAAACACGGAGAGTATTAGAACGACTAAAGGAACACGACCTATACCTCAAACTAGAAAAGTGCACTTTTGACGCACCCGAAGTGGAATACCTCGGAATGATCATTCGGGAGAACCAAGTTGCAATGGACCCAATCAAGGTCAAAGGAATACTCGACTGGCCAAAACCAACCTGCATAAAAGACGTCCAATCCTTCCTAGGCTTTGGCAATTTCTACTGGTGATTCATCAATCACTTCTTGGACCTTGCCAAACCCTTGAACAACTTAACCAAGAAGAACACTCCCTGGAACTGGATGGCAGAATGTCAAAAGGCTTTCAACACCTTGAAGACACGGTTCGCAACAGCACCTGTACTTCAAATGCCCAACATCACCAAACCATTCATTATTGAATTGGATGCATCCCAATGGGCAACTGGTGCCATACTACGACAACGAGACGCCAATGGCAACCTGCAATCCTATGCATATCTATCTGAAGCACTATCAGCAGCCGAACAAAACTACAAAATCTATGATAGGGAACTTCTTGGGGTTGTCCGAGCCCTTAAAGCATGGAGACACTACCTAGAAGGATCAGAACACCCCATTGCTATCCTATCCGACCACAAGAACCTCATGTACTGGAGAGGCCCACAACAATTTAACCAATGACAGGCCCGATAGGCACTCTTCCTATCCAGTTTGATATCCAACTGGAACACACCCCCGGCACAACAATGGTCCAATCTGATGCACTGTCAAGATGGCCTGACTACCACACTGAAGGACAAGATAACAATCAGCAATGAACCTTATTACCCGACAATCTATTTGTGCAACTGGTTGATACACAACTCGCTCCTCAATTCAAACGACTAGCTCAGCAAGACAAGCTTTTCTGTGACACACTTGCTGCAATTTGCTTACGAGGACTTCCACTAATCAAAAGCTCCCTTACCAATTGGACCAAAAAAGATGGCTTAATATTCTACCGAAACTGATGTACATGCCTGCAGACCAAGAACTACGACACAATTTAATCCGACAATACCATGACACACCGGCAGCAGGCCACCCTGGGAAATTCAAAACACTGGAACTCCTACAACAAGACTACTAGTGGCCTGGGATGTATGTCATGGTCTCTCACTACATTGAAGGATGTTGTCACGATCCATGCCGGAACTCTGGAGCGACCCCGAAGGAGTTCCATTAGGACTTCCGGACTTTCCATGTTTAGTACGTTCTCGACCTTTCCTCGCGCTGGCGTCATAGAGTTCCTAGTAGAAGTTCTATTCTCTTGGCTTGCGTCAAGGGACCTCGGACCCACCGGAGTTCCGATGTCAGTGACGCAAGTCCCCCTTTCCTTATATGTTAGGATCGCTTAGTATATAAGGCGAGCTGGTAGTAGCCTTTGCCTCAGTTCGGATACTTGTTCTTACCCCCTGCTCGTTGCTTTCCGTTACTCTACGCTCTCCAGTACTCTACTCGCAATACACCTTCATTCCTCGGACTCCCGTCTTGGACATCCGTCGGACACCTTCGGTCTTCCGTCTCGCGTCGGTGAACTCTAGTAAGTAGGGGACACCCGACGAGATCACTCAGGGCGTTACCAATAGTTTCGCCAAGTCCCCACCATTCCCGTGTTGTGGCTGGAACTCCGCCGGTCATCCCTCGGAACCCCGCCCTTGTCCATCGGTCTGCCCACGGCACACGTCCTAACAGTGTATCCGAACTCACACTGAGGGTCTCGTCATGTGTACGGAACCTGAAGGTGTTTGGTCCGGATTCTCTGCACGTCGCATCCGGGCCCCCATTGGGGATCCGACTACTCCCACACGTCCCGCGGGTTCGCAACCCCTCCTCGACGTCTCCACCCAGTCTCCCCCAGCCGAGTCGCACGCTGGAACTCCGGAAGCAGCTCCGTCTCGCCTCCCCGGAGCTCCACTTCTCGGCTTTCCCCAATCCACGCCCACCAATCCTCCTCGCATTCCTCCCGACAACCCGCGAGCGTCCCCCAACAACCCCTTCGTCGCACCGTCTCGGCCGAGCCCGCAGCCTGCTGCACCAGCCCCGGAACTCCGCGAACCTCCACCTCACCTCCCCGATCCGATTCCCGCACCCCCATCCGACCCCCAACGGGACCTGGCGCAGGCCATGCTGCTACTCGCCCAGACACTCCGGCTCACCCAGACTGCTTCTGCCGCTCACACCGGAACTCCGTCCACCTCCTCCGAACGAAGCAACGTTCGGGAGCCCGATCAGTTCGACGGATCGGATCCCACCAAGCTCTGTTCCTTCTTCATGCAGCTGGAACTACTCGTGGGTGCCAAAAGTATGGAAACACCTGCCTGTTTTGGTAGCTCATTTTGTTACAGCTCGGTTTCATGTATTTCAACAGTTCTTCATATCAAAGCATAAGCATTAGGAAGCATGGATAATTGTGTGTTATATGATACATTCAAAATCTGGTTTGCCTCCCATGAACTTTCAGCACCTCCCGAACTCTTGCCCCCATCTTTGATGTCTCCCACCTGACCACTTCATCTGGCATCTCCTCCCATGCCACCTTCGCTGCTTCCCAAAGCAAGTCAAGGGACTTGTAGGCACCAGGGGTATCTTGCACCTGCTTCTTCAGCTTGAACCAGAGTGGCTTGATTGGGTTCAAATCGGGGGAACTTGGAGGGTGCTCAAGTTGCTTGATCCCTAATCACTGGCGAGCCTTCTGCATAATCTTCGCCTTATGGGCTGGGGCACCATCTTCCACCACCAGCATCCTCTTACCCATCTGATCCTTCATCTGTGTATAGAATGCAAGGAGAGGGCCTTTAAGGACCTGTGCCATGTACCTCTCCACATCAAGACCACCACAACCCCATGAGATGCAAGACTCTGACTAGTTCTGCTCAGATCGGGGCAGGTCTAGACGCACAAGAGGCCCCTTCCTTCCGTGCGCAATGCTGCCCCAGACCATTACAGTCTCTTTGCTGGCTGTCTGAAAGCTAGGTGCAATGCACTCTGGCAAATTACTTTCGCCTTGGCGATGGGTAACATACCGGTGAGTGATGACCTGCCCTAAGCGCAGCGCAGTCTCATCTGTCCAGATGACTTGCGCCCAGTCCCTTTTCAGGTTCTGGCGTGCCCATCTGACACGTTTACGCCTGGTTGCGATGGAAAGGTAGAGCTTGCGACGGGCAACATACCGGCAATATCCTGCCTTCCTCGCAACCCGACAGACCTGCGACTCTGTATACCCTCCTGCCTCCATCCCAACCTTCTTGTAGGACCAGAAGCGGTGCTGTCTGATAGTACGGATGATGATCCATTTATCGTGGAGGGTAAGAGCCCGAGGGCGTCCAGAGCGGCGAAGAGAGCGAAAGGTTTTGTGGGCCTTGTAGCGCTGGAATGTCTTGCAGCAAGTCAATCGAGCCACTCCAAGTCGGGCAGCTATCTGACCATAGGTCAGGCCTTCCTTACGGAGAGTGACAATCTGACTACGCTTAGTGGGAGAGAGTTCGGTGGTGCCAGCAGGAGCCATGGTAGTGGTTGTGGTTAAAGAAATAAATTACTCGAAACATGTGCTACGCTTTCCAGCGCTTATCGTGACATGTGACGTCACGCGTTTCCATACTTTTGGCACCCACGAGTAGTCTTCAAAGCTCGCCCGAGGACGTTCAATACCGACGAGAAGAAAGTCACCTATGCCATCTCCTACCTCAAGGGCATGGCTCTCGCCTGGTTCGAGCCGTACCTCTTAGAGCATGAGTCCGGAAACCCGCCGGAGTTCCTATACTCCTACGAGGTGTTCCAGGAGGAACTCCGGGTTAACTTTGGCCCATATGACGTAACCGGACAAGCCGAACACGACCTTGAGAATCTCCGAATGGCGGACAATCAGCGGATCACGAAGTACATCACCCAATTCACTCGGCTCGCGACGCAGGTCTGCTGGGGTAGAGCTGCCCTTCGGTACCAGTTCTACAAGGGACTCCCGGCCCGACTCAAGGATCGGATCTCCAAGGTCGGGAAACCGGATTCCTTGGAGGAACTCCGCAACCTCGCGCAGTCCCTGGACCACCGGTACTGGGAACGCAAGGCGGAGCAAGCCAGGGAGTCTTCGGGTAGCCACAAATCGTCAGCAACCCCTGCAAAGACCGCCTCGGAGCCAAGGTCCGGACCTCCGTACAAGTCATCGACCCCTGCCGGAAGTTCCACGTCGTCCGCCCCCACCTCTCACAACCCTCCGACCCCTTCTAAAACCCCAGCCAAGCCAACCTCCAAGCCCTACTCGGACAAGCTGGGCAAGGACGGAAAGCTGACTCAGGAGGAACAGCAGTGCCGGTTCGCAAACAACCTTTGCCTCTTCTGCGGCGGAGCCGGACATGTGTCCGCGGTCTGCCCGAAGAAGTCCGCCTCCCCCGCCAAAGGTCGCGCTGCTCAGACCTCCGAACTCGAGCCATCGGACGTCCAGGAGGACGCCGAGCCGGTGGAGGAGCCAAAAAACTAGTCAGCAGTCCTCAGTCTTCCATGTCAGGCGAGGACTGCGTTGACCCTCCCGGCACGGAACTCCCCTCGGTACTCCGGCTCAACGCGTCCGCTCTTTCCGATCCCCTGTCCCTCCATGTCACCCTGTTCTCCGAGCTCGTCTGTTCGGAATTCCGCGTGCTCGTCGACTCCGGGTCTTCGCACTGCTTCGTGAACTCGGCTTTTGTAGAACGCCACGGACTTCCGACGAATCCTGTACCTCCCATCCGTTTACAACTCTTTGACAGTTTGTCAAACCACATCATTTCTCAGACTTCCACCCTGCCCATTCAGTTCCCCTCGGGAGAGGTCATGTTGGTTGAATTCTTTGTAACCCCGCTCGACAAGTCGGTCTCCACCATCCTGGGATACAGCTGGCTCTCTGCTTACAATCCCTTGATTGACTGGAAGAAGCGCAGCATCCAATTCCGGACGGTGCCTCCGATACGTCCTGTACCTTTGGAACCCCTGGCGCCCTCGGCTTCTCTGTCCGGACCTCCGTCCGTTGTGGTCGGAGTTCCCCCGGCAGAGTCGTATTCTACAACCTCTCCCCCCTCGGACCCCTCTTCGGACACCCCTTTGGACCCCCATTCGGAACCCCAGATTACGCTGGTTAACGCCGCCATGTTTGTACACACGTGCCGGCTGCCCGGGGCTGAGCGTTTCACTCTCAATCTGTCGGCCGTCTCGCTGAACTCTGTGAAGGCACGCAGCTCGTCGGTTGAGGAGGAAGTGCCGGACTTGTCCGGAGTTCCACCGGAGTACCACAAGTTCGCGGACGTCTTCAGCAAGAGGAAGGCGGACACCCTCCCGGAACACCGGCCTTACGACCTCAAGATCACCCTTGAAGAAGGCAAGGTTCCACCTCTCGGCCTGATATACTCGCTGTCCCAGGTGGAGTTGGACACACTGCGCGGGTATATCGAGGAAAACCTCCGTTCGGGCTTCATTCGGCCATCCAACTCACCGTGCGGAGCTCCGGTCCTCTTCGTTAAGAAAAAGGACGGATCTCTTCGCCTGTGTGTGGACTACCGAGGGCTCAACAAGATCACCCGGAAGGATCGGTACCCGCTACCCCTCGTCTCGGATCTCCTTGACACCCCCCGGAAGGCCCGTGTCTACACCAAGATCGACCTCCGTCACACCTATAACCTTGTCCGGATCGCACCTGGCGACGAGTGGAAGACGGCCTTCCGGACCCGGTACGGTTCTTTTGAATGGCTTGTCATGCCCTTCGGACTTTTGAACGCCCCGGCGGCCTTCCAACGCTTCATCAACGAGGTGTTTGCGGACCTCCTGGATGTGTGCGTCGTGGTGTACCTCGACGATATCCTCATCTACTCGGACTCTGTCGAGGAACACCGGGAGCACGTCCGGGAAGTCCTCTGGAGGCTCCGGAAGTCCCAGCTCTTCGCTCGTGCGGACAAATGCGAGTTCCACGCCACGTCCGTTGAGTACCTCGGCTACATCTTGTCGCCCGAAGGCCTGACCATGTTGGAGTCAAAGGTAAAGGCAATCCTCGACTGGCCGGAACCCCGGAAGGTCCGCGACATCCAGTCGTTCCTCGGATTTGCGAACTTCTATTGTCGGTTCATTCACAACTACTCCGAGATCGTCCTTCCCCTAACACGCTTGACATGCAAGGGAGTTCCGTGGAACTTCGACGAAAAATGCCGGAACTCCTTCAACGCGCTTAAGAAGGCCTTCACATCTGCACCCATCCTGCACCACTGGGAACCCGACCACCCGCTTACCGTTGAAACCAACGCGTCCGACTACGCCATCGCCGGCATCCTCTCCATCACCACGGAGTCCGGGGAACTCCATCCTATTGTGTTCCACTCCCGGACTCTGACCGGAGCGGAACTCAACTACGACACTCACGACAAGGAACTCCTGGCGATCTTTGAGTGCTTCCGGAACTGGCGGCACTATCTCGAGGGTTCCGGAACTCCGATCGACGTCGTTACAGACCACAAGAACCTCGAGTATTTCTCCACCACAAAACTCCTTACACGCCGACAAGCCCGCTGGTCGGAGTTCCTGTCGCAATTCAACCTGGTTATCCGCTTCCGCCCCGGAAAACTCGGCGCAAAACCGGACACGCTCACTCGACGGTGGGATGTCTACCCAAAGGAGGGGGGCAGTGACTACTCCGTAGTCAACCCTCACAACTTCCGACCCGTCTTCACGCAGAAGCAGCTCGCCTCCTCCCTCTGGGCGACGTGCCTCCGGGAACCGGTACTCTGAGCAACCTTCCTGTTGGACGAAGAACAACTCCGCTCGGACATCCGTGCTGCCCAAGCTGCAGACTCGCACCACCCCGAACTCTCCGCTGCACGCGCCACCGCGACCAAGGGCGACTCACGCTGGTCCTGGAACAACGAAGGCTTCCTCTGTTTCAACGACCGGATTTACATGCCGGACGTCTCGGACCTCCGCCTTCGAGTCCTCCGGTCTCACCATGACCACCCGACTGCCGGACACTGGGGCCAGAACAAGACACAGGCCTTGGTGTTCCGCGACTATGCATGGCCGGGACTCCGAATCTACGTCCGGGACTACGTGAAGTCCTGCACCCAGTGTGCACGCGCGAAGACCCCTCGGCACCTTCCCTATGGGACACTCAAGCAACTCCCGATCCCGGAACGTCCGTGGAACTCCATCTCAATGGACCTCATCGAGCAACTTCCGAACTCCGGAGGCTTCACCGCCATCCTCGTCGTCGTCGACCATCTCACCAAACAAGCTATCTTCATTCCGACGCACGACACCTTAACCGCCTCGGAGCTTGCCAACCTGTTCGTCATGCACGTCTTCTCTAAGCATGGAGTTCCGTCGAATGTCACCTCCGATCGGGGTTCCGAGTTTGTCTCCCATTTCTTCCGCTCCCTCGGAAAGGCCCTCGACATGCGTCTACACTTCACCTCCGGATATCACCCGGAAGGCGACGGCCAGACCGAGCGAGTGAACCAGACCCTGGAGCAGTACCTCCAGATCTACTGCAACTACCAGCAGGAGAACTGGGCCCGCTTACTCCCGTTGGCAGAGTTCGCGTACAACAACGCTCCTAACGCAACTACCGGGATCTCTCCGTTCTTCGCGAACAAGGGGTATCACCCCGGACTTGCGGTACACCCGGAACGCAATCTCACCTCCGCCCGGGCCCGGGAGTTTGCAGTCAACCTCGAGGAACTCCACTCGGTCCTCCGGACGCAGATCGCGGAAGCGCAGGCCTGCTACCAGGCACAGGCAGACAAGCACCGTCTCCCTGCACCGGATTTCCACGTCAGAGATCCAGTATACCTGAAGGCTGAGCACATCCGAACGACGCGTCCATCCAAGAAGCTGTCGGAGAAGTTCCTTGGCCCCTTCGAAATTATCGCGAAGGTGGGGACGCACTCCTACACGCTTCGACTACCCGACTCCATGCGCGCTGTCCACCCCGTCTTCCACGTCTCCCAGCTGGAGCCTGCAACGCCGAACGGAATTCCGGGACGCATACAGCCGCCTCCGCCTCCGGTCATGGTCGACGGAGAACTGGAGTATGAGATCTCGGAAATCCTGGACTCCAAGCTGGATCGACGTCAGAAGTCCTGCAAGCTCTTGTATCTAGTCCGCTGGGCTGGCTACGAGGGTACGGACGAAGAGACTTCGTGGATCTTGGCCACGGAACTCGGACATGCGCAGGAGCTAGTCACGGACTTCCACCGGAAGTACCTGAACAAGCCAGGACTGTTAGACAAAGTTCTTTGACGCACTTATTAGACCGTTTCCTTATCACTTTTCCTCACGCTTTCTTATGGCCAAGAAGTTTTGCTACAATTTACCACTTTACTATTTACTGTAGCGTCCGCCTCGGAACTCCACGGATCTACTTCGGACCCGACCCGGAACTCCCGTCCTCCTCTTCCTCCTCCTCATCCTCATCCCCTGACCCCGACTCTTCCTCACCCTCGTCTCCCGACCCCGACTCCTCCGACCCCAACCCTGCCTCCGACCCAGACCCCGACCCATTGCCCTCGGCCTCCGCCGCCTCTTCCGCGCTCGCAGCCGCCGCGTCCGCCGCCTCGTCCGGCTCCGGGACGAACTCCTCCTCGTCCTCCTCGCGGTGGTCCTCGATGTACTCCACGAGCGCCTGGTAGCGCTCCTGGGCCCCCACGGTCTCCTTGCGGAAGAGTTGCGCGGCCTCCTTGAATTCCTTGAATCTCCGCGCGCAGGAGCGCCACGTCCCGCTGCGTGGACAAGTGCATGGCGTGCGCTCGCGCCTGGTCCCGCCGGAAGCCCTAGAGCTCCGCCAGAACCGTGTGCCCCCGGAACTCCCGCCCGCGGGAGCGGAAGTCCGCCCCCCGGTGCGTGAACCCGGCCCACGGGGCGTGGCACCCCCCGGTGTTAGCACAGGACCCCTCGGTCAGGTCCTCCAGGACGGGGCCGGTGGAAGGCTTGCCGTCGGTCTGGCAAGCCGTCTTGCGCTGGTGGCACGCGATGCACGAGCGCACCTTCGCGCTGTCGCGGTAATAGCACAGCTGCCCGATGCGGGCGCACATGTTGCAGGAGACCCTGAAAACCAAGTTAGCCGGAGATCCGACGGAGTCCGGCGGACTTACTCGGACTCCACAAGGGGTTTCTCCGGGGCCTTTCCCTTCGCCCCAGCCGCCCGCGTCCTTTTCGGCTTCGGGGCACTCTCGGGCGCCGGCGGACTTCCTTTGGCGGTCCGTTTCCGGGCCGCTTCCGCTGCCTTGGCCACCTCCGCCGCCCGCCTCTCTCGCTCCTCCTCCTCCCGCTGCTCGCGCTCGGCCTCGGCGCGCAGCCTCGCCGTCTCCGCCTCCGCCGCCGCCAGACGCTCCTTGAGGGTACGAGGCGGGGGTGCACCGGACATGTCGTAGGGAGGGGTTAGGGTTGGGTTGGCGGTAGGGGTTGTAGCTGGGCTTGGGGTTGCGACTAGGGCTGCCCGCAAGCAGGGCCTTTATAGCCGCCAGCCCAGGTAAGCTTCGCGGGCGCTCCGCTGCATCCTCTGTTTGACAGCGAGCGATCTGCGCTGCCTCCAATTGGGCACGCTCGGTATTAATACCGGGGCCCGCACAATGGCCCTCGGGGGCTC